>JANPWX010000266.1:187945-323952 GCA_024734555.1 Trochalopteron elliotii
AGGGAAGGGAAGGGAAGGGAAGGGAAGGGAAGGGAAGGGAAGGGAAGGGAAGGGAAGGGAAGGGAAGGGAAGGGAAGGGAAGGGAAGACTCTAATAGTTGGATCCTCATTACCCTCATGGCAATTAATCTGAAAGCTTGAAGTTGGATAGGTTTCCTATCCTTCATAGACTTTTTACAAAAGTTAATTTTACATAGTGAGAAATCATGAACAGTTGTGGTCAGTAATATATATAATATTACCTGGCACAATCATCAGCAATTACTTCTTGATTTATAATCTATCATAAAAAAAGGATGATGTGTTCTGCCCTCCTCACATCTTAGTGTTCCATCCACTTTTTCTAGTCATCTTTATTCATGCTGACTTGCAATATTTCTTGACTACTTACAACTCTAAACCCCAAATATAAGAAGCTAAACAACAACAACAACAAAACTTTGAAAAAGGATGCATCCCAATCTGTCCTCTAGCTGGGTTTTTTGGGGTTTTTTTATTGCCATGCAATAAAAAGGCATGGTCTGCAAACAGAAGATGATCCACCAGCATTTTGTTGTTTTGTATGCTAAGTCAGAAAGGTGGACAATATTGAGACTCTCCTGTTATGGGCTTATGAAGTGAAAATCAATAATAGTGTCAAGTGTCACTCAGTCACTGACTACAATGACCATGATTGTCCACATGACTTCCATCAGACTTCATGGGTAATAGTGATACATGACTTTGGATTTTTTTTTTTTTTATTTTTATTGTACTGTTGTTAGCCCACAGAAAAATAAGGATGATCCTACCACTTATAACACACTGGATGGTTCAGTGGAAGCCTGAGGCAGCTGAAGCCCTATCAGCTACAAAACTGTGTTGGAACAGTTATCCTCTTTGTGTTGCATTTTGCTGTAACATCAATTTTATAAATATTACAGCCAGCACTTTATCTTGCATCTATGGATTTTGCAAGACTAAAAGCAAATGAAACTGCTATCAAAACTTTTATCTTTTTTTGTTTATTTATTCTTACTTATTCTGTAGCCAGTTTTGTGCTGATGTTGGAGTTACAGAAGAATATAAAGTAAATGAGTTAAGTAAGTTGAGATTTCTCTATTATATGTGGGTTTGTGTGCAGTTCTGTGTTCTGGTTTGAACAGAAAATATACTTCATAAGTACTTTTATTTGGAAGTAGATTACAAAAATATACAGTAGGCTTTGATAAAAGACAAGACATTAAATTCTGTATTACAGTAAAAGCATCAGTGTATGAGGCTTTGGTAGCCTCTCAGTGGCTTCCTTACTTTTAGCCCTTGGTGAGCAACACACGTTGTGATTAGACAAAAAGTTTCAAGTAGAATTATTTTTTACAGAGTATAAAAGCTAGAACTACTACTGGTATAGGATAGGGTAGGACAGTGCACTCTATAAAAGCAATTATATTAATGCAATTAAAAGTTAAAGCTAGCAAGAAGAAACAATATTTAAGTAGAGATTGATGTAACTCATCCACATCAACTTTTGTGGGCAGGTCTCTTTCTCTCAACCTCGAGGTGTAACCTTGTTGGGTGTCCCCTTACCCAAGTGAGGAATCTTCACACATTTCAAGAAGGAATATGTTCTAAGAACCTGCCCATATGAAGTGGGCTGGACTCAGATAGTATAAAGAGATTGACTACCAATCGTGTTTCCTGGTCAGATTGGAGCCTTATCTGTCAAACCTTTGCCTCACCATCAGGGTGTTGACTTGGGATTGCTGAGCCAGGCTGAGTTTTAGCATAATTCAACACCAAAGCCTGCATGTGGTGCCCCAGCCCATCAGTGACAGCTTTGCATACAGGAGATTTTCCAAGTTGTTTCCTTCCCACCCAAAGTACCAGGGAACTGTCACCCCACACCCTGGACATTACAACATGCTCTGTTTATCTACCCTGTTTGCAGCACTCCTGGTCAATCAAGTTCCTTAGGGTTCCTTTGTGACTGTGGATGTGGGCGCCTTAATATAATGTGAGAAAGCACATTTTGCTTCTCCCTGGGAGTAAGAGAAAAGTCAGAGCAGTCTTCAAGTTGAAGGGCAAAGAGCATCATGAGGCAATTTTCTAAAAGCAGATCTGAAAAAGACAATAACCTACAATCAGTATAGTTCTGGCCAACTACTAGTAGTTAGCAACTTAAACTCACTTCAGAGCATCACAAAGAAAACATGGGAAAAAATGAAATTTTGAGGATGTCCTACTGTCTTCAACATGCTTAATTAAAAATTGAGGAAGACATACTGTGATATGTTCTATTATGTAAGTCAAAATTAAACTATGTAAGCCAGTATGTGAACCAGAGAGAACTAGAGCAGTATATAGAGATCTAGAAATAATTGAGAGAAATAAAGTTTACACAGAATTGATGGCATAGAATATCTCTAGAGTCATTTTATAGTCAGATAGCATTGCAAAAACATTAGGATCACTGTACAACTCAGAAAGTGGAACAAATGTTTAATATATCATGCTATTCCATGACAAAAAAGAAAAGTTACTTTCTTTGAAAGACACATTGATAACTGAAGAGGCCAGATTTTTTTCCACAGTTTACCAATTAATCAATGTTAATTTCATGTCCCAGTGTTGACCTTTTTGGTCATTCACAAAGAAAACTCTGAGATCTAAAGAAAAAGCAATCAAGCTTATCTACATAATCTCCTATATTCCAAACTTAGCACAGAAACATGGACTATGTCAAATGCCAAAATATTTCAGAGTCTGTAATCTAATTTTTGTCTCTGAGAATTTCCACGGTTCAGCACCTGAGTAGTACAAGTTCAAAAGACCAATAATAATAAAAAAGTGCAATATTTTCAAGGCATAAAATCATAAAATTGATCTATTTTGATTGGAAGGACCTCAGAGAACATCTTGTTTCAACCCTCTGTCATGGACAGGGACACCTTCCACCAGACCAGGTTGCTCAGAGCCTCATCCAGCCTGACCTTCAACATTTCCAGGGATGGGACAGCCACAGCTTCTCTGGGCTAACTCTTCCTTTCCTCACCATTTTCACTTCTTCCTAACAGGCAACCTAAATCTTAAAAATCAAAGTGTTTCTCTTAGCAGTATTTTATTTTGGATGCTTACAGTCTTTAATTTTTTTTTCTAGATTGTCTGTTGCTACATCTGTGATGATAAATTTAGCAAGAAAAACAAACAAATACTACCTCCCCAGTAATTTGGCTGAGATAATGTTGGTTATTTGGGCAAAAGGAGATATAAATCTAAAATAATTTCTTACATCCCCTACAGGATAATTATGTTTATTTTAGGGATTTTTTCCAGGACAAAAGTAATACAAAAATAAATAAAACAATCTCTAAATTGTATACAGAGAAAATATACAGTTCTAACATTGTCCATAACACATTTATATGCCTTCATCATGTTTCCTTTAAAATGAAAGAAGAAGTGGGACATTATTTTTCCTTCAACATGTGCTGCATTTAAGATCAATAAAAGAGAAATTTTCCTGGTAGTAAAAGTAGAATTTCAGTTGATTCAGTGTTCACACACCAAAAGTATCTGAAAAACTGTTTCCTGTACACAGTAAGTACTTACCCAAGCTTTTCAAAATAAATTTTTAAATTTGTCACTGTCAACTTCATCAAGTTCATTAATCATTTTCTAGGTTTTTTTATTTTTCTAAATTCAGTCTAATATTGTCAGTGTTTCTTTCTGGTGTTATGAACAGCAGAAAGTATGAAATTCATATGAGCACTAGTTATTGAATCTTCACTGGAGGACAATAAAACTGTGTGGCACAGTAATATATCTTTCTATTTTTTAAATTATTTTTTAAGCACAATTAATTTTTCCATCAAAAACATTTTGTAAGTTAAGAAGTCTTGATAATTATCTACTGAAAATTTAAAGTTTTAGACATACAACTACTAACAGTATAAAGAAATGATGATGAACTTATGATATTTGAATCAAAACCAGCAAATGAAACTACATTCAGTACATTGTAAATAATGAATTTACATTTTTCTTCCTCTTCTCAGGTAGCATTTTCAGTGTTGCTGAAGAAGCTTCCACTCTTAGAAAAAATGCAATTAGAAAAAAATATCTAAGAAGTAGCAGAGGAGTGATGGGATGTAGAAATGAAAATGGTTTGCAAACTTATCTTAAAGTGTACTTTTCTTCTCAATGCAACAAAATAAATTCAGCATTATTCAGTCTTTTGGGAGAACCAAGCATTTGATAGTAAAATATAAAGAAAATGAAAAACATTTTCTATTTTTGTATTCAAGTTTTCAAGTAAATGGTCAAAAGTTTAGATGTAGAAGCTATAGTGAAAATTTCAGATGTTCATCAACTATGAAATTTGAAAAATAAGTATTTTTATCTCTAGGGGAAAAAATACCTTTTAAAGCAAACTATTTGGTGTTGAACAGAAAGAAAAAAATCTTACTTTTGTACTTCTTTGGTAAAGTATGTTAATATCTGTATTTCTTGTAAAACCCAGTAAGGGTTTGACAAGTTGTGTACCTGTTTATGACTGGTAAATTTATCAGCTGTTGGTCTCCTTTTCCTCAGGTATACATTTTTCCTTCCCAGTACTCTGAGAATATTTTTTTCCCTGAGAATCTGTATGCTCCTTCCAAACTCACATGAAATTTAATGACAATTTTTGCAAAAGCTTTAGGAATCTTGCCCTGTGTCATAGGTGTGGTGGGAATTTCTAGAAGAAGTTATTCAGATGTTCCTATTGTATTGATTTAAACAGAAATTTAAGCCTGTATGTAGAAGTTAGACATTAAATATAATTATTTGTTGGTCTACAAATATGAGTAATTCCAAGATAAAGTAAAATTACATTAAAATCAATATAATCCAAAATTAAAAATAAAAATATTAATAACTTGAATAGTATATTCTTGCTGTAGCAATGCAATTATATATAAGTGACAGAGTTTAAAAAAACAACAACAACAACTTTAAAGGATAATTTGAAGACTAAATTTGAAGCCATATCCTCATTAGTTTCATATTTTTGAGAAAAGTCTTGTTTTAACAGTCAAGGTTTTATGTAAAATCGTGGATACAAATCTCAAATGTTAAATTCTATTCTTTGCGCTACAGAACTTATATTGATTTTTAATGGAGTTGCCATTTTGTTTTGAACATATAATGTTTTATTACTTGTACTGTGATATCCATTAGGAAACAAAAAAATTCAACTACTCAACAACAAATATGTGGATATATAGATAAGATTTATTTCTACACATACAGAATATTAATATATAAAAGTTGTTGCTGATGTTTTACACATATGGTTTATGTGCTCATTTTAAAATATAAAGAAAGAGTGTAAATTTAAGAAAATAAAAGGAAAACTATGTATAATAGGATATAGAACCCTAGGAAATTTTATTTTCTAACATAAAGTACTTGAGATTTTAAACTTAATTTTTTTAGTACAGTCTCAGCCTATGTCTAATTAAAGAAAAATTTTATTAGAATGTTTTGGGGTTTTTTTGTTTTTGTCTTTAAGATATAACAATGTTACAAAATAAAGGACAGTCAAAAAATAGTTGATACTGTGACTATTCATTGCTACAAGTCACTACATCTTCTGGAAATTATTCCATAAGGATGCAGTGCTATTCCCTGTCAATAGGATAAATACAGATACTGGATTAAAACTAGTTTAATTCTTACAGGTTTTGCTAAAGACTCTATTCTACATTATTGAATAGGATTTAATTTATTGTAAGAGGTTTAATACAGGCAAATTTGGTGGCATTTCTACTTCCAAGACTTTGAGTGATATAATTACTTCTTTTCTAACCCACAGGTGAAGCTAACATAATTTGACTCTATACAGAAAGAGACTTCATTTTAAAGCAATAAATTAGAAAATCAAGACGCGTATCTAGATAATTTCCAGCTAAAAACTCCAGCTATTAATTGGGATAGCAAGCTAATCTAGAACTAATTTACAGCATTCAGAGTTCATTTACTCATGTGATCAATACCAAAAGACTGTTAATATCAACACGAATAACAGGACCAACAGGCAGTAAACCTTGTGAGATTTTTTGAATTCTGTGGTAGAAAACAAAAAACAAAAAACAAAAACACACACAGCTCTTCTCACCTCTGTGGTTGCTGGTCAATAAAAGTTAATGTCCTGGTGCTGCATTCACTACAGAGCTTTTCTGAGAGATAGCTCCATCCAGTTCAACAAGGACATTTCATGGCAGTCTAAATACTTATATCCTATTTAATTTGCCATGGCTCAGAGCTGAGAGTAGCACTTGCATCGACAGTGTTAGCAGGAAGGAACCTCAGCCTACGTATCATAAAATATCTTTGTGGAGATTGGTGATGGCTTCAATGAGAAGCTTTCTTCTTAACATCTGGAAAATGGGAACATGCAGCGCATATTGTGTTACAGTTTGTAGAAGAATATTTGCAGTCTTTTCTTTCTGTGTTGTAAATTTTAGTGAGAAAGAGGTGTGGAGTTTCTTGAATTGGTTTTAATAATTGCCTTGAAAACTTGATTACACAAAGTGATTTGGAAGACAGAAACCCTGGAGGAAGTGATGCTCTGAGAATTTTCATTTCCTCTTCAGGTTCATTGCTGGATGTGAAAAGGACTTTGAACCCTGGTAAGATTATTTTTACTGTTAAACTGAGAGCTTCTTAGGACCAAATTAGGGAATATTCATCTTCATTAAAATATCCCCATATTCTAAATATGGTGGTCTTTCATGTGCCTTTTGAAGCCTTTAAATAAATAAATAAAATTTTTGTCAAGAAGTACTTCATACCCTTAAGTATTTTAAATTAGTACTTTTTTTTTTTTTTTTTTTTTTTTTTTACATATCTACAAATACACCATGTCAAAATAATGAAACAGATTACAGAAAACTTCACCTGATGTGATCAAGGTAGAAAGGCTTGTGACACCTGGTTTAAATGATTTCTCCTGATTTAGAGTATATTATTTCAGAACAGATGATGCCATAAATACTACTGAAGTTAAACTGGAGTGTAACAGAGATTTGCAGACAGCTGCTCTGGAACTTTAAGATCTACTTTTTCCCCAAAACTATTTTTCCTTGCAGATCTTTCAGAGCTTAGATTATCTGCTTACTTCATGGAAAGGTTCTTTCTTACTCTTTATTCTCTCTGCTCTCTGCTCTCACCCTTTCACATCTGCTTCTCTGGTGGCTTGATTACACTTTCCATAGTGTAGCTCTCCATAACTGAATTAAAAAATGAGCAATAGCAAATACATTGCCAGATGTTCTCACTCCTTATTTTCCTTTTTATTTTATTTAGAAAGCAAAAAACCTCACCAAATGAAGGCATGTCTAAAGGCAGCAAGGCCTTGACATATGAAGGACATTGATTTTAGGTTTTTCTCACTGGGAATGTGCTTATCAAGGGGTTTCTGCTTTTGGCTTTTGTGAACCAGGGACTATTATTAACATCACATTTACTTGGTATTTTTATATAATTGAAAAATTAAAAATATTACAAAAATATCTTCATTTTGACCCAAAGCAAATTACAGGAAGTAGTTAGATAATTTACATTATATTTTCCATAAACTGATTAATTCAGAAGAGCAGTGTGGGTTTTTTCTTTTTCAGTAATTAGGTTTCACCACAGATTTTTTCAAACCACACGCAGAATTCAGATGCTGATAGACCCAATCCAATATTTTGAATTCACTATTTTCCAATGCAACAGCATTCATACCATTGCCAGAAACTAATGTACATCCTTGAGAGCTAGACCTTACTAAATATTAATATTTTATTACATAAAGATTTTCACTTAAAATACCAGCTTAAAAATTGATTACTCTGCAAGATTTTTGCTTGAAATTTCTTGATGTTTCAATTTCAATTTTGGAGCAGACTGGAACCTCTTTTTTGATTTAAATTTGATTTTTCATTTGCAACCAAAAGAAGTGCTTCTCTTGTCATAGGTGATAGGAAGGGGCCAATTATTCGTAATACAAAGTAATAAAAATGTATAAGCACAGGTCAGATATTTGCAAGGAAATTACTAAAGACTACCTTAATAAACTAGTTTAATAAAAATGCCCTTGGTTAGATTTCACTGTTTACATAAAAAAACCCATGAGTTTTAAAATCTTTCTCAACCACTTTTCCGTATTTCTAATGACAATAGTTTCATTAACTTTTAAATTGATGGACTGAAATTATATTATTTTTCTCAGTAAATTAAGCCACTAGAATTCTATAATTATAAATTATAATTCTTATAGCCTCTTGCAAGCATAAAGAATAAATAGGATCCATATTATATCCTATTACTGTATTTTGGGAAGACAAAAAACTGAAACTTATTGTAAACACATTAAAACAGAGTTTCCATCCTTTCTAACTTATCTCTGTTTTAATGACTGCTTTATCTCACCCATCCCATGAAAGTGCAATAGTAGCCTGTTTATGCAGTGGCAAAACCCCCAATGTTTTGCACTGAAGTTTCTAGAATAAATTGTCATTGGCTGGAACTGAAAACTATTGTCTTTTCATGCTGATTGTCAGTAAGAAAATAATTACACAAGCAAATAAATGTGCTCCCTACAATGTGGAATTTTGTTTGCATTTTTTTGACCACAATAAGTCACTTTTTAGATTTTCAACTCCACTGCAATTGTTGCGGTGCCATAAACAAAAGGATATCGACTCTTAAAGCAATTTGGGTGGTAGCAGACCTAGAAATTTAACCAGAAATATCCCCTTATTCTACTACTACAACTCAACAGAAGTGATAGTGGAAGCAGTATATTTTATTTTAAAGAAAGTTAAAGTACATTATTTCTCCTACATTTAATGTATGGTCCATCCCATGCATTGTGAATGGCATCTCTATGACAGTAAGCTGCAGGGTGAGGAACCAAGACAGAGAGAACAAGAGGCAGACTAAAATAAACAGTAAAATAAACAGTAAAATAAACAAAGTATTACAAATAATTCTTAGTCATACAAAAAATTAATGGGTTTCTATTTTTTACCTGATTGTCAAAACCCAAAATCACACAGAAAAAACTGAAAGCCTTTCCTCCCCATCCATATTTATGCATATTTCCACCGTGCATCCTCTGGATGCTTCAGGATATAGATGTGATGCCAATTGTTGCTGACATTGTCAACACTCTCTGTTTCACAGAGGATGACACATTCCATTGTATTTGAGCAAGACATCTAGAAGATTCTACCAAAAAAACAAAAAACAAAAGGACATCAGGACATCCATTTAGTGAGCATTTCATAAAATCACAACTATACCACAGAGTTTTTAAAGAAAAGCAGATTTCTTTTTTTCTGATGTAGCTCTGTATAATTCCATCCATCTAAACACTCTTTTACAAAGATTGTAGGTTACTTTCTAATGTGGAAAAAAAATTGAATTTTATCCAAGTTTCATCTAACTCAGCAAATCATAAGTACTGCTTTTGGGAGAATAGGTTCTCTCTTCTGTTCAATGTTTTATCTTCATGCCTGACCTTCAGTACATTTTGAAACATCTGTACCTGGCAGGTAAAACAGAACAGCCTTCTGGCATGAACCAGTTTCATGACAACTTTCAGCCTGAGTTAAAATCACCTCTATTAGCAGTCTTTTCAAGTGGTAGAACAAAATGATAAAACATTTAAAAGCACAGAAAACATTGCTGGGATTTAGTGGTCACATCAGCCTTCCACCTGTGCTGGGCTTCCTCCCACTCTGTGTTAATCAAGCCAGTGGTTTTAAGGACAAAAGCCTATTTTTGGTAAGGGCCAGAGACTTTGAACAATAAGTGGGAACACTTGCCAAAATTAGAGGAGGGAGGAATGACGAGCTATGGAAAATAGAGAGGCTGAACATAAACTGTACTTGACAGGCGGGTGATAGTCATTGTGCTCATGACTTCAGTGCAATTTTGCAAGTGATAAAAGGAAATAGTTCTGGCATGATTGAAATTACAAGAACATCTGCCACAAAGAAACAAGACAAAAAAACCCCAAACCCAACAAGACCTTCAAAGATGTCTTTTTTTAGAAGACTGTAGTTAAGCTACTGAATAGGACTTGATCGGTACATAGACTTTGTGCTATTCATTGCAGATGTAAGCCCAACTCATAATTAGTCATTCATAAATTTAGATTTATACATACTACTTTAGTCATTCCTGCTAATCTTTAGCTGGATTTTGAATTCAGGTGGCAAATAGCACACTGTGCCAGCTTTGGTATTCTATAGCTATGCTCTCTTTCATAATGACATAGTAGCTTTGTGCATGTATTAATACCAAGCAGCTTCTTAAAAATTATTTCTTTTTAAATAATATTTTGTGGGTAAATATATTGGTTAAATATCTTCAGATGGGACCTGGGCTGGAAAGATTGTCTTGTTCCAACCCCCCTGCCATGGGCAGGGACACCTTCCATGGGACCAGGTTGCTCAGAGCCCCATCCAACCTGGCCTTGAACACTTCCAGGGATGGAGCAGCCACAGCTTCTCTGGGAAACCTGTGCCTGGGTCCCACCACCCCCACAAGGAAAAATTTCTTCCTAATATCTGATGTAAATCTACTCTGTGTCAGTTTGAAGTAATTTCTCTTTGTCCTGTCACTACATGCTCTGGTAAATTCATTTTGCATATGCAGTATAGAAAGCTAACTTACAAATAAAATATCATTAAATATTTATTGTTGCTACTTGGGACACTATAGATATTGTGCATTTTTCTGCATTCTTTAATTAAAAAAAATATCAGAAATGGAGATGATCATGTTCCAGGTCTTTGACTTAGCTTAAAAATCTGTTGTAGAAATATATATATATATATACATATATATATATGAGAGTTAAAATTAAGGCAAACAAAAAGTTCAAATTATTTATTTCACATTAAAAAAATTGTAAAAAAATTCTTGCAGACCTTCTACATGGAGGGTTGGAAAGTATTAAATATAACAAGTTTTGGCACAGATGCTAAATGACTGCCTGGAGTTAACACCTTTGAATTGGAAACAAGACTCAAATAACTGGATTTTGGCATGCTGAGAATGCAGCAAAGGAAAACTGAGACATAATACTGCAAAATTTTGTTTGTTTGTTTGTTTGTTTGTTTAGGGGGTGGCACTGAAGGGAAGAAAAAAAGCATAGAACTGAAGATGCCAAAGAAATTAAAGTCATATTGATTTAGCTTTATAAGTGTGTGAGATCTTGAACACTACAGACAGGAAAACAAGACCAGGGAAAATAAGGGAAAATACAGAAAAATACAAAAAAATTACAACAAAATTTTAGAAACATTACTATTCCAGACAATTCAAAAAAAGATTTTTAATAGCCGTCTTTTTTCTAGAAATAGAACATTTTTTTATAGGACCAATCTAAATGTCAATGATTCGTGTAATATCATGCCACATAATATATTATTAGACAAACAGGAGAAAACAGGAATTGGCAAGAAGTTGGAGAAGATGCCAGCAAAATGTGCCACCAAGGTGACAGGAGAGCTCTGATAGAAGATGGAGATTATTAGTACAGTTTCCCAAGAAGCTTCTCTGATCTATTTGAGATTTTATTTAGTGTCTTTGGCCAAAAAAAAGAAAGGCATATGCAGAGTATGTGTATGTGTGTTGTGTGTCTACTTGGTCTCTCCTATCTCCTGCACAGAGGCAAAATGTACCAATTGGAAGCATCATCAGTACCCTGCAGGATCAAAGGACAAACTTAAATCTGGAATTTTGGGACCTTGAGTCCTGGAGTAGCAGCAATGCAATGGCGTGTAAACTACCAGGATGTGTATTTATGCACTGAAACTAACCACAAGAATTTCTGATCTGTGATGAATACTCATCATGTAGAAATGACAGATGATGGAGATTTAATGTTCTGTTTCATCCCCAAATGATTATAAAATACCAATGTATTGCAACAACACATAGGTGAATTTAATCTTATAATGCATCAGAAGAGAATTTTCTAGTTTAAATCCTTGGAGTGTGAATTAGACAGTTATGCTTAAGTACATGGCTTCTCAGTCTATGTTACAGGATAAAAACATAGGGAGATAAATAATCTGATTTCGGTTTTTTTAAAGAAAAAAACCCCAGATTTTTAACCAAAAGAAAAAAATCAGGCTGTGTTATAAAGATTTCATTAGCTAGCACATCACTTGGTTCCCATTGTCAGCTGGGCTCAGCTGTCCCAGCTGTGTCCTTTCCCAGCTCCACGGGCACTCCCAGCCTACTCACTGGTGGGGTGGGATGAGGGGCAGAAAAGTTGTTGGCTCTCTACAAGTTATGACACAAACATCCTCTGGTTATCAGTGCTGTTTTCAGCACTGATCCAAAACACAGCCCCAGACCAGTTACTATGATGAAAATTAACTCTATCCCAGCCAAAACCAGCACATAAAAGCCAGCATTTTTTCTTTTGACTTTCTAAACTGTGATAAATTAAGAGGAAACAACAGGGTGGGATTAAAAAATCTAAGGAAATTTTTTTTTTTTAGAAGGCAGAAAAATAAATGAAAAGACACAACTTTTAATATTCCATGATTTTTCACATATATGGTACCCCATATTGATCATTTCTATAGTCTTTGACAGGTAGGTAGAGCAATATAATGCTCATCAGCAATCCTTGCATGAAATAGCTGATTTGAAAGCTTTTAGAGTAGACTAAAATGGCATCATGACCACAGCTGAGTTGCTACATCAAATAATTGCTTGTCTAGCTGGAAATATGGGGTGTGAATTAATTTTATCCCACCTTGTAGTCATTTGGATCTTATCCAATGAAATATCTGTGCTAGACCAAAGTGTTTTCAGCTTTAAATGCTGTGAATGGGAGCCCAGGGATCCTAGTTAACCCTGATGTCCTGCTAGTCAAAGCAAGAATGGTGGGCTTCTCAAACCATTTCACCTATTGCATTGTAATAAAGCAGGCAATTGTAACTTTTTATAGAAATGGCACAAAACAGTATCAATTACCCCAGTGAAGGTGATATTCTGTTACTCTTCTATCTGTGATGAGTTGACCACCTCTCAACACAAAACCCTCTGGTTTTGTGCAGTCTAACCTCCAAACACCCCATGCAGCATCAAGAAAATATTCTTTGAGAAGCCTTCAGTTTACTAGCTTTCCATCGTAACCAAGTTATAATCTCCTAAAATAATGTACGAGTTTTGTCTTAAATATCTGATTTCCATAAAGCTACTTTCATTACCATTAATTAAGTTACAATCTTTTAATACTTTACCAATTATATTTCTTATCAACTTTGTCCAGAATGTGTGTCATGCTAACTAGCTTAAATATTGCCTAACTCTTCTTACATTTATTTTGAAATATGAGGATTAATTTCTTCTGCACAGTTGGAGTATTTCCAATGATTTTAAACATATCTATAGATGCAATTTGTGTCACAGAGTGTGTTTGGGCTGGTTTTATAAATCATTTCAGGTCAAGATGGGGGCACTTTTTTAATTTCACCATTAAGTTACTGTTTAATATCTTTACAGATAGTTAAAAATTAATTTGTTTTCATAACAAAACACTAAAATTTGTTATTAAGCAGACTTTTCTGAGAGGTTAATTGGTAGGAAGGAGTGTTAAGTTGCACTATATTTTGCAATAGTTAGAAAAAAATAACAGCAGATTGCAAAGCCATAGCTCAGGAGGAGAGTGGTAAAGCTACATTTTAAGAAAAGAAAAGGGTTTTTTCCAAGTGAATTCAAATGTAATGACAGTTTTGTTATTTGCAGTTCTCTGTCTACATGAGCAAAAGAGAGGGGTTCTGGAAAATGCAGGGGAAGCAAAATGAAAATTCTGAGCAGACTACAGATTTTTAGCATTTATTTCTATTGTTCTTAGAGAAATATGTAGTATAATGTCAAAAAATTGAACTGAGCAAAATCTTGATCTTACCTTCAAGCAGGGGAAAAAAATGCTAGGAAAAGAAATGAAATAATCAGAAATTTCATAGTTAAAAGGAAGATATATATTTATTTGGTTGCTTCCAATTTTCAGTATTCTGACATTTTTTCTGTCCTTACTAAAATCAGTCCCAAATCATAGCTATAATATTTTAAAACCAAATTAAAATAATTCCTATTATGCTGATATACCTCTATTCTAAACTCCTGGACTACATATGAATGTCAAAGAATATTTGATATTCTAAATTTCAGTCTTGGTTTTATATATTACCAGTATTATTATTTGATAATTTTTCTGTCAACTAAAAATAATAAACATATATATTTATATTTATATATATTTATATATATATGTATATATACACATATATATAAATGGTTAATATTTTTCAGCACAAGTAGCAAAAAATGTCCTTTTACATAATTAATTTGTCCTGAAACTATTGTAGTTGAGAAGGAAGAAGTATAATAAATTTAGCAAAGATATATGCTGAAAAATAAGGGGAAAAAAGTCAAAATCTATCTTCCCCACCTCCCCATAAGAATTTTTCATAAAAGATAAGGAAGTTAGATAATCTATACAAATTCCCTCTTAATGCCTCTGCTACTTAGATGTTACAAACCAATGATGTTCCACTGAAAATTTTCTAACTTTCTTGGAATTCTTTTACCCTATTCACTGCTTGTTCAGATTTAGAGGCAAAAGGTGGGGATGTATTGCACAAAATCCTGAGAGCTGGCCACTTGTATTACAGAGCTCTGATTTCGAGTGACTGAATATGATTTCCATCACTGAATACTTTCTGGCTTATGAACACTCTGTTAAAATTTATATCACTTTGCAGTTCCAGTGGGAAAACTGTCATAGGTAATGCTAGTGTGGACTGTATATTGATGGATTTTGCACTTTCATCACATTAGCAATATTTCTGAAAGCATTTATCTTGCTGACAGTGACTTTGACAGTTAGAGACCCACTGTTGCACTTTCATTAAAACATCAAGCTGTTTTTCCTACCTGGTGGTCTGGAGAAGCCGTGCATGTCTGCCTTGTAAATTAAGACTCTGGAGAGAAAGTAACCTTGAGACTTCTCTGCCTTGCAGGCCGTCTCCTCCTGCCTGCTGGTGGGGACAGTCATTTTTCTTGGTGCCAATGAGGAGTATCTGCTTTTACTCTTAGACTTTGGAATTCCTTTTTTCAAATCAAAATGAAATGTTAGAAGAAAAAAGATTCACACCAAAAGCATCAATGCAGCATCTTCTTATGTTGTAGTGATGGTACAGTTTATGTTGTAATGGATGTGATTGTTCACAACAGAACAAACAATTACATCCATTATTTCTAGTTAAAGGTTTAGGGGAACATGCTGGACTATGATAATCTAAAGAGGACTTGGAAATATTTGCTGTGTTTTGCCTTCTTTTTGATGCAAATACTAAACAATATCACCACTACATTTCAATCAGCTATCTGATTATTTTTCTCCCCAGCACAAATCTGTGTGTTACTCATTTTCACCTGCCAAAATTAGAAAAATATATTGGCAATCTAAAACACCTTGAGCCCAAGTTTAATTTTCCTTTTAATAAAATTAGAAAAAATAAATCTTTCAATGCTTGAAAAAAAAAAAATTAACACCATATACACTTTTTCAAAATATAGCTAAAAGATTATTCTTTTCAAAAATACATTTTCAGAGACGAGGTTGTGAATGCTTCTGTAATTTATCAGATTATTGTGATCAGATTTTAAAAGAAAAAGGCTTGTGAAATTAACTCCAGGGGCTTCCAGTTGACAGTATGCAATAAAACATTTTTCCTAGATGTCACAGTTCGTTCTACTACATGGGTTCATTGTTATAGAAAATTACCCTTATCTGTTCAAGTGAGCCTGAAAACCTTATTTTTTTCATTGAACTTTGCAACTATTCTTCCATTAAGATATTAGAATATGAAAGCATTAGTTTTTTGTGCATTTCCTGATTTCTTTTAGAAATTCATACGTATTCAGAATATAAGATCAGTCTGAATTGTTTTCAGTTGCTTTTGTTACTAAAGTGATAAACATCAGTGTCAGCAACGAAAATCCTTTCCTTTGCACTGGCTACTACAGTTGGATGTCAATCAAAAATCTACAAAAATATTTTTAAAACAAAAAAATATTGGAATATGGAAAATAATAGAAGGAGAAAAGGTACCTTTAAAGAATCCATAAAGTTTTGCTCAGCCATTATCCACAACATTTACTCTGAGCTAGACATGAGATGAAATTGAAACTCAGAACAAGCTGGAAAGAGAAATCTTTCCAGCTATAGAACAAGAAAAGTCTTCTGGAGAAAGAAGAACTAGAAAAAAAAGAAAATAGCAGGTGTCTATGAATCAAGGGGCTGTTAGCCAAAGAGAGGAATTAAAATGATTAGACTGTTTTCAGTAGCAGGATACAATTTGATGCAATCTACTGCTGTCCATAGGAAAGCATAGATGATTGAACAAAAGATGAAAGGGGGAAAAAAGGAAAAAAACATAATTAGTACTTCATTGTTCTGCTCAATTGTAACATCTTTCCAATTAAGTCAGTGTTTGAAATATGCAGATTATCAAATTCAAAGATGCTTACTTGACATAAAGTAGGGTTTAGAACTGAAGAAAGTACATTACAGTCTTGTAATTTATTTGCTATTGTATCATGTTACAGAAAGTTAAGTGTAAGAGAATTTGTTTAAGATTTATATTCAATCATTCTGTTATGGGTTTATCATTTAGGTGTAGTGAATTTCTTTTTTCCTCCTTTGTTTCAAAACTGCCACTGTGGTCAGGGAAATGAAATAACAACTTACTAATTTTTCTTATCCTTTAAATGATCTTTTTATTTTCCCAAGAAATTTTGCAGAAACATTAAATACATTTGTCACAGGACCTTGAAAATGTAGTTAGGAAAACCACAAATAGGCTCTTTCTTTACTAAGTTTGAAGCATTTTGCAGTTTTCTTATAATTCCTATATTCAGGAGGATTATAGAATATTCTTAATCATAACTAAGAGATCAAGCCACTTTTCAAAATGTGAAGGCTTAGCTGTAGAAAAGGATTCCAGCAATATTTAATCTTTCTTTAACAATTTTAATATGATATAAATAAGAACTGGAGACTCTTTCTATACTACTGAAGCCTATGCCAAAATTCCCATCTACTTCAACAGGTGCAGAATTGACCTCTGAGTTTCTTTGCAAAGGAGTTTTGATACACAACTACAAAATATTTTTTCCTGCCAAATGATTTAAAATCTCCAGCCCTCTCTCTCTGTGCTCTCTGCCCAGGAAACTGAGGGAAGCTCAGTCAGTTTCACAGATTTAAAGTAAGGTGAGGTAACTCCAACCAAACACATCATCCAGATTCCAGACACTACTTGACAAAATCTCCCAACCATTTGAATGAGGCATTCAAATAGACTGTTTACTCTTTACAAACATAAACTCTTGCATTTCAGGAAGTTAGATTAAGGTAAGCAAAAATTTACAAAGTCTTTCCAAGTGAGTAAAATCTCTTTAGTCCTCAGAGAACTAGAGATGTACAATGACAGTTGTGTAGCATTTAAAGAGTAATTAAGTGCAACAAAATTAAAATTATATCCTTAGTAAGATGGATCACTGGGGAAGTTGAACTTTTGCCTTTTCCTGTAAATCACACTCATTACAATTACAGTCCAAAACTCACTTGGGGTTTTAAACCGTTGGTATTTAAAAACAATTATGTTAATTTAGGTATGCAAATCAGTCTAATTACTCTAGTTTCCTATAGTTTTCCATGTAATCAATGTATTCTGTATCTTCATGATGAAGTCAAGACTAGAATTTTCATTTCAAGGCAGGGGTTTGTGTCTGTTAGAAGGGTTTAAGTATCTTTTACCTAAAGAACTACTGATATTTTCTTACAGCTCATACTGTAACAGTATACGCGTGACTTTGCCCAATCATTGGAGTAAATTTCTATATAATTTGCCTTAACTTTGCTTCAAAAATATATTGATTATTGATTTAACTTTTCTTCCATTAAAATATTGTGTAAATTAATATTTTTCTTGACTATAAAAATTGATCGGTTGAAGTGCCATTATATAATAATGTGACTCACATTTCAGAACCACCCAATATATATCTTTAGTGTCCACATACACTGTGTTAATTCCAGACATTGACTTTTGGTAATGCTTGATATATATACTTCAACACATTTTTCCCTCCTACAGGTTCTGAAAGGGAACTCTCAGTCTAAAGTGTTAACATTTAGACTGAGATGTTTTTAGTGATATCCACTAGGAAAAAAAAAAACAAACAAAAAACAACCAAAATCAAAACCCTTATGACCAGTGCTGACATTTCATATAGCTTTATAGTTTTAAGAAACATTTAAAATTTATTCACCACTTTAAGCAGGCTGCATGGAATATCACTTCTATAATTTCTTCTGCAGGTTTATAAATTTATAAATAACAGTGCCTGTTCTTCAGATTGCCTGAAACTTTCTGTTCCTTGGTGATATTGTGTTCTCTATGAAGAACACCAACACATTTAACAGATTCCTCAGACATATTTTCCAGTTTGGATGTCTGGTCATCCAAAAGTGTAATTTTACATCAAGGATAGAATTTTCTTCATACCAGTGAAACTCTGTGTTAATGCTACCCTAAGTCTAAGGATCAAAAAAAAAAAAAAAATCAGAAAGAAACAAAGGGACCTTCATATGAAGAGTTCATCATCTTTTGAAGTTTTGCAGCTAAGTCATCTAGAGAATTCTTCAGGAGTAGGCTCTTCAGTGTTGAAAAGGGGGATGAGCTTTGCTCTTCACACTGGTTATGACGCTTGACAAAGGGAAGAGAAGAAGGGCATTCTCTTTGTGCTCTCAGCAATGATCCTTCATCCATGTCTGGTGACAAGTTGTAGGGGAACAAGGGAACATAAGGACTAAACATGAATTTGGCAATAGGGAAAGCTGAACAGTGGGAATGTGAAGAGAATAATGACACAAGCCAGGTAATGCAAGGAAACAGAAGAGAGGAAATGGGTGGGAGGGAAGAGAGGGATATTGGGGAATCAATAGGAAGCAATGATGATGGACCAGAAGGACCAGAACCTAGAATGAGCATTTGATAAATGCAGAGTGGAGAAGGGACAAAAATCAAAGGCAAAGGGAATATGGCTCAAAATGAGAAAGAACTGGGGGAAATTATCATTTAGAAGAGAAGACAGTAACTATGAATTACAGCAACAGAGGTAAAAAAACTTAGGGAGATTTGTTCCTATACTTTGTGCTTTTGAATAAAAGCCTGAAATCCATAAGGTTGGACAGAATACTTAATTTATCAAGCACTGCCCCTACAAGATGAAATCATAAAGGGCAACAATTTTGAATCCTTTATTGAGGACAATTTAACACTGATTTGCTTTTGTACCTAAAACACCTGTCAATCCCAGAGCAATTTTCCTTTGTTCTATATTCAACTCCTCTCCCATATATTTATAGAGAAAAAAACATATCTTTTGTGAGATTGCAGTGTGCTGGTCTAAGCAAATCAAGCATTTTCAATCATTTCCCATAAACAGAATTTTTGCATTCCCTTAAACGTTCTCTGTGCCTCTTCTGTCTCAGATTTATCTGTCTTGAAAATAGACTATGCTGAAGCCTACATTATACACAAAAAACTCAGCATTTCCTTGAAGAAATGTATGTGTACGTATATATCAGTACACATCCCTGTACGTGTATATAAAGAATTAACACCTATGTACTCTGGCATCTTGTCTGCCTTATTTCCAGTTGCCATATGTCCCTGTCTCTGTGCACTACGATACAGTTTAACTATAGTGCTCCCTGTACACTGCACTAAATTTGGTAAGAAATGACTGTGAAGTAAAGAAGTATGTGATCATTGACCAATAAGACACTCCATGAGTGAATCACGTTTCCTTCAGTTTAATTGCCATTGTTTAGTTGCTGGGTACTTTGAATTCCCAAGAATGTGGGCTTTTTAAATTTACATTTTGTATTCTTATCCCCTGTATAAATTCAGGCTTGCTATTTTTATTCCTCTCCAAACTCTCTAATGATAACACTGGAATGAAAATCTAAAACTAAGACGTGATGTTTTTTACAGGACAGGAGAACGCAGCCTCAAGCTGTGCCAGGGGAGGTCCAGATTACATACCAGGAGGAATGGAAAGTGTTGTCAAACATTGGAAGGGGCTGCCCAGGGAGGTGGTGGAGTCACCATCCCTGGATGTGTCAAAAGTGTCAAAACAACATGGAAGTGACACTCAGTGCTCTGGTCTGGTTGACAAGATGGCCTTCAATCAAAGATTGGACTTGATGATCCTGGAGGTCTTTTCCAGCCTTGATGATTCTATGATTCTATGTTGTGGATGCAAAAAATAAGCTTAAAAATATTATGAGGAAAGTTAACCAAATCCCATGTTTATTTTGGTATAACAGCGTGGAGAAACCAAGCACTGTTTACTGTATTTCTAAATCTGCTTTCATGGCCAAGTCCACTACTACATTAATGATTTTGCATTCACATGTAATATTAGTGGAAAAGAAGCTACAATTTTGAGAAAAAAAAAAAACTTTATATGGGCATTCCTGTTGGATAATGTAGTCTGTTTATAAAATTTCCAACATGAATTCAGTTCTAGACAGTAAACACTCCTTCAAATGGAGGTTCTGCATATTTCCTGGCTCACTAGCAAAACTTAGAATATTAAATCTGTAATCAAATGTCTGAGGTGTAGCATAGAGGTATCAGACAACATCACCTGCAAAGTTATAGAGATTCTGGGCATTCTGTACAAATCTCTTGACTAAATTTTATAGTTTATGCCTGAAAACATAAACTCATTTGTTCTGTTGTCCTCACTGAGCATTTATGACACATTTTTTAATAAGTTCCATACTCATTTTAAAACCTGTAGTCCTTTACCATGAACAACTTTATTAAGAGTGACATTAAAATAACGTTTGAAAATTTCATGTCCCCCCTTCAGAACCATGTACATATGAGATTCAGAATAATTTGATTCTGCTAATCATAATAAGAAACCTAATTTTAACAAACTGTCATTAAAGAGAACGTGCTATTGTGTGTGATTTCTAGTCTTCACACAGATATACAAACACTTTTATTTAGACCTTGACTAAGACAGTTCCTTCTCTGAAGAAATGTAAATCCAAAAGGTATTGTGTAAGTGTCATATACTAAAGATGCCAATCAGAAAGTTTCCTTTACTCAGATAACTGGTAAAACATTCATTCTGTGAATTGAAATTCTCTAGGTTATTTCTCATGGGACCCATTCACTTAATCAAATTACCTTAAGCTATCCCTGAAGAATTGCAATTTAATATATAGCTTTTTAAAAAAAGTTGTATAGGCACTTCATTTTAGCCCATATTAATTCTTTGATTATTTAAGACTTTTTTTTTTTTTTCCAGAATAAACAAGCTAAGGAAATCAGTTTACCCCTATGCAATGGTGGTAAGACCAGAACTGATGAAATTCTAGCTTTCTTGTTGGAAAGAGGAAAGTTCTAATAATGGGAGATAATATAAAAATCGCACTCAATTGCCTTGCAAAAATGTTTTAAGGCAACAGCTATGACACCCCATCCCTGGAAGTGTTCAAGGTCAGGCTGGACGGAGCTCTGAGCAACCTCATCTAGTGGAAGATGTCCTTGCCCATGGCAGGGGAGTTGGAAGGAGATGTTCTTGATGGTCCATTTCAATCCAGACCATTTTATGATTCTATGATTTAAATATATTGGTGTTAAATATATTCAGTACATTCAAGAGACATGATATTGACTACTGACTTTATTACAGGCTTAAAAACTTTGACGTAAAATAAACTAAGAATGTTAAAGTATTTTTAGTCTGGATGAAAGAAAGGAGCATTGCAACAAATAGTGTAGATTTGCAGTCAAAACTGGACAGTTGTTGGGTCACAGAAATAATAGGTGTTTGTGTTATTTACCTTACGTTACTGAAATAACAACATTAAAATTTTCTAAGGTTTCAAATCAAAATATAGAAAATTAAATACTTTTTATGTTATTTAACAAGAAGAATCAGATCATAGTGTTAAAATGTAATGACTTTTAAATAGTTTTCGTAGAAAAATTATGAAATAAAACTGTTATCCATTATCTTTTCTTATAATGTAATATTGAAAATAAATGTGATGCATTGTGTTAACTACCCTTGCTTTTCATATTTAAATATAACTGCTCTGAGGCAAAGACAGTCTTATTGGGAAAAGGAGGTTTTCAAATTTTGGAAATGGATCCCTTAAGATGTACATAAAGACAGTTTTCCATTTTGATGTTGTACCTCAAATTGTCTGAACAAAAATGGGGTCATAGCAGAATAATAGCAACAGCTTAATAGTGAAAATAGTTTTTCTTCAACATTAATTTGATATCTACAAGATTCTGATTCAGAGATACCTTCTTAGAAACATAAATTAGGGAAAATAAGTATAAATGTTTAAACTTACAAATAAAAATATAACTCTAACTGACAATATAATTTTTTCTTTGTGGAGGATGAGATAAAATAGCTATATGTTAAATTATGGGAAAAATAGATTACCCTAGTAGTCAAAACGAAATTCTTTTTCTGTGAGTAGTTAACAGGAGTCGGATTCAGTTATTCCAAATGCACGTTGTACTTGTGCACATTTGTCATTTTCTACAGTGAACAAGAAATAAGTATTTATGAAAATTTCCATGATAAAAAAAGATATTATGCAAATGTAGTAGAACAGCTGCAACAAATTGCAGTAGGACACAGTGAAAATTATCTCTTACTTCTGTTCTTTTTCTTTTGGGTTGTATGTTAAATCTTGAACTCAGACAAGGCATGATCCAGTAAGCCAGAAGAAAGAAACTACAAAGCTAAGGGTTGTATTCCACTGAGAAATTGCTAGAAAATGGAGCACTGTAAAGCATGAGCTCTGCATTGACACCTGATTCTGCTCTTTTAACACAAGTTTTCTCCTGGAAACTGTTGGGCATAGCTGGATGGAGCTGAACTGCTGGGTGCATGGTTTGCCCTATGGCTAAATGCTGATACATACTTGTGAGAGACCAAGACTCACAAATAAACCTGCACTGTTTTTCAGTAAATATTTCATAAAAATTCCAAACTCTCTGCCATTGTGTGTATTCTCAGAAGACTTATAACCAAGACATTTAAGACCCCGTTGATACTCATTGGTGGAATAGATTGCAAGAGGTTCAAAAATGCTCTTTCTCTCTGGTGGGTGAGAGCATTCCTCAATACTGATTTATAAAATTGTATAAGCTCCACAGGGGCAAATAGTGTGTTCCACACAGTATAAAGAAGTTCCACATGGATTAATCTAATGAACCTGGAGTAGTAAATATCAGACATCTTTATAATTCATTTTAGATTTTAGGGAGTGAAGTTCTAGGTGGTTTTGAATTATTGATTTATATTTTCATAGGTCTTTAGAAGAGTTTTTCAAGCAGTGAAAAGTCTCATACAACAAACCACAGGAGTCTTTTCTTTAGGTATTCTCACAAACAAAACTCTTAAAGTCTTCAGTGAGCTTGGAGTAAGTGGGGTGTAAGGAAAACTAAAATAACCAGACACACAAAAGCAGAGAAGAGATATTTTCTACCTTGAACTCTCATTTTCATTGTGTGAAATACAATTTTCTTTTAGACTTCCATAATTTATAACTGTACTGAGAGCTCTTACGTTTTGGAAGTGTTTGGTGATGGTGTTACAGTTATAGTGAAGTCTTGCTACTATTCAGCAAAGATAAGGGAAACACAGTGAGAGGAAACTCCCATCTTCCAGTCTTGCAAAAGTAAATTAAGGTAGAGCCAGTTCACAATTTCAATTGAGAATCAAAATTTGTCTGGTCCTTTATACTGCATGTGTGACTTTTCTAATCAAACGTAGTCACTGTAATGCAAAACAAAATAAGAAGAATTAATCCAAGTTTTTTATCATAGGAATCTGGAAAATGTCTCTTGAATAGACGTAGGTCAAAAGCATAAACCATAAAATAATTAAAATTTCTGTTTCCAAAATCAGTGGCTCCCTGTGCTGTAGCTGTGGATAAGCAGAGATTCAGAACAAGGCACTGTAATTGTTAAGTCTTTGGTGTGTTTTCTCTAGAGGCACTGTGATTGAATTTCCATGTTTAGAACTTTCTTGATCACTACTGATGTTTTCCAGTGGCCTCTGATCTAGAAATGCATTTAGCAATCTTGCTAAATTGCATTCAGTTTTAGGGTTTATTTTGACATAATTCCGTCATGGCTCAGATTTTACTGATATTCCTTTTTAGTATTAGCCATAAAGAAACAAAAACCACAGGAATGCTTTGTGATAACTTTTTGCAAAAGCAAGAGTAAAACAAAGAAAAATTCAGTTACTTACTCTGGCCACAAAATTCCATGGGAGAAAATAGTTATATATATTTATAGCTATATATATTTACATATAGCTATATATATTTACATATTTTACATCTAGACTAAATTCCTGGCTCTGTTTAAGTCAATGGTGTAGCCAGTATGGATGTTTTTACATGGCCCAGAATTTCAAATTTTGTTTTTAATTTTTAATTTTTGTTATGGCTCTTAATGTGGAAAAAAAACCCACCTCCACTGCCTTTATTTGTATGATCAAGGAGAAGAGTGAGTGGAATAATTTAGGTGTGGTGTAATTTCTTAGATTTTAGAATCCCTTCTATGAGATACATGGAGGTATCATTAAAAGAAATCCATAAGAATCTCAGCAGGAAAAGCAACAAAACACAACTGGAAACAAATGTAATAAGTTATCCACGAGTAAATGAAAGTATCACTAATTAGAATTATTCTTCCCTTGCATAAAATAATCAGTAAATATCATAATCATTTACATCTGATAACATATAATCTGAACTGAACCAATGGTTACAGGTGATCCTTAGTTATTCTGGTTGTAACCAGGTGGGCATTGGTTGCTTCTTCCAAGTAACAAACATAACAAGAGGAAACAGCCACAAGTTGCACTGGGGAGGTTTAGATTGGATATTAGGGATGATTTCTGCATGAAAGGGTTGTCAAAAGCTAGAAAATTTGCTTAGGGATTTTATATGTCCATAAAGGAATATAACAGGCCTACATATGGGCTACTTAATTAGAACATTATCCTCCCAGTAGGTTAATTAGAATATAAACTGGGGAAATAGAATAATGGAATATTTCCAAAGGGAGAAATTTCAATGCATTCTCTTTTAAAGTTGCATTGTCAAATGGGGAAAGGAGAATAAACTCATCTGTGAGCATACATTACAAGACTGGGTTTGTATTTAACTTGTGTACTTGCTTTTGTTTATCACAATTGAAATTAATTACTTTCCTTCTGCTGTATCTGACCTGCATTCTTCTTCCTCTGAGAACAGGGACCAGCTTTATCTGTTTACTTCTGTAGTCTGTTTATCTTAAAGGGAGCGTGGCCAAGAATATTCGCTCATATCTTTGTTTGAATTAGACAAAGGGGAAAAAAATGTAAATGGTGTGCTGGTTTTGACAACCAGAGGGCAAATATGGTGTTCCAAGGAGCCAGTCCCTGGTTCTACAACCAGAAGAGATGTCGATCTTTATAACTTCATTTTATCTCTGGAATGCCCCTTCCATTGCTGTCCTCACAGTATTTTTTTTCAGTGTTATAGTAATTCAATATTCCTAAATGTAAAATATCTTCTTACACATTATTATACATCAGTTTAATTAAACCATTCTACTGGAAAGTCATTCCAGCAGGAATAGGAATCATGTTAACTCACTGGTTACCTGTTTTCAGTACATCTGTGATTCCTGTATTTTCCTAAGCAACACACCCACTTTTTTCATGAAAGGAGGAAATTTTTGGGAAAGAATGATTAAAAATGGCCAGATTAATTTTCTGAAGGCTGAAGTAAGCACCAAAGGCTGATTCAGGTGAGATTAATTAAGTGACAGTTGTTATCCCCCTGCTTTGGTGCTTCAGCTGGGCCTTCAGCTCATGAGTAATGAAGAGGCTACCTGAAGGCTTACTCTAAGGAAGACTTGGATCTCTATGATCTTGATCTAACCTGGAAGTCAAGATTAGTTGACATTTATGTGTATTGCCAATAGCATCACTGGATCCTGTCCATTTCTTCCAAACCCAGTTCCGGCTGAACATTTTGACTCACAAAATCATGGGGTGGTGACATGTCTTATTTCCATCTTGTCCTTGCAAAAGAGACCACTATCAGTCTTCATCTAAATTCTGTGCAAATACTGTCTTCATCTGCAAAACATAAATTTCCTGCACGATATATTGGGTAAATGTACTTCTGTCCTGGATGCTTCTTCAACCTAACGGATTTGTAGGCCAGTTCTTCTAATTTTTTCTGTCAAAATCTGATGAGCTCAGTGTTATTTGTGAATCTACTTTTTTAAAATGTTGACACTCTCATCCTCACCTGCCATGTAATCCTTAGCTGGCAGCAGCTTACATTTTCCGGAGGAATGTTATGGATTTCCTTCTAAACGAGCTGAAGTGGAAATACACTGTAATCACTAAATGCAGATGTTTGTGTTCACTCCAGTTTACTGGTAAAATTGCACTGCTGCTAACAGGTAATGGTAGGCCGCTCATGGAACCATTTGCTGTCAAAAGTTCTGCCCTTTGCTTCCCCCTCTAAAGTGGCTGCTGAGTCAGGCAGCTCTGAATGGCTGCTGACTTCTGCCATCCAATTTTATTTCCTCTTTTACTTGCTTTTGTGAACCTCAGCTTGAGAAATACTACATGAAATCTTTAACAAGTACTATAGCTGCAGCATGTGCCTCAACACAGTGCTGTCCTCTTGAGATTAAAGTGAAAATGAAAATCATCAAAAAATATGAAGCATAAAAGAAAAATAGAGAAAGCGTGTACGTGCGAACAGAATAGACAAATGCAAAGGGAAGAGAAAGAGCATCCCTCCTAGGAAATCTATCTGAATGCACAGAAAGGAGAAAATGAAATAGCAATAATACTATATTTTCCTGTTCAGCTATTTATTCTGATGAAAAGAATGATATCTACATCATTCAGGGATCAAATGACAAGAGACTAAAGTTATGAGTTAGGAAGCCAGAAGTCAACTTTAAAATTGATTTTTAGAAGAGTAGAGGCTTGTAAAAACCTGACAATTCAATAAAACTAGAATCTACATAACTTTTGAAAAAATTAAAGGATAGCTGTGGGGAGGAGAAATATTCTTAGGATACAATCTTAAAAGTTACTTTGTATTTGGTATTTAACATAAACCTGGGCCACATACTCCTTTTTTAGGAATGTCTTATCCATGAAAAAGACCAGTTAGAATGATGTACAGTGAGTAGCTAGTATTCCCTATTTCTTAAAGGGAAACAAAGTCTGTCTTAAATTACTGAATGCAACTTTTTCATGCACAGAGTTTGAAATGTTATGAAACTTTGAAACCGTAACTAAAACAAAAGCCCCTAAAGGGGTATAAAACCAATAAGAATTAAAATAATAAAGCAAGAGGAAATTGACTGATAACCAGATGCCAAAGAATCTTTCAAAGTGGGCCAAAACACTGAGAGCTGATGTAAAAACCAAACTGAAGCTGAAGAGCTGAAGAGTCTTGCTCCAAAATGTGTATGCAGAAAGTCAGAATTAATCAAGCTATCATCAGCAAAGGTGATGCTTAACATTATAGATATTTTGAAATAAAAATTCCATGGTTCTTTAACATGCTTTTTTAAATAAAAAGAATGTGTTCACTTGCTGTTACAAATTGAACATTACCTTCTTCGACATCATTCATTTTACTGGCCCATGAGCAGAAAAGTGTACAGATTTTCTTGAGTAAGAATTCTTGTTTGCTTCTTTTGTTTTCAATTAACTCACCATTCAGTACAATATTTCTATTGTCTGCAACATTAGTTTTATCCCATGGACATTACTATTGCAGGGGTGATACTCTTAAGGATACATTTTCTGAATAAAGGTTGTAATTAATTAGAATAACCATTTTACTTTGTCCAACATGCAAACTGGTGCACTAATTATATTTAAATCACATTGCAAACTTTGTCTTTCAAGATGTGCACATTTATGTAGTACTTAGGAACCCTGGTTTAGGGGAAAAAAAAGGTGATAAGGTTTAGGTTACAATCTAAGTGGGCATTGGAAGTTGACATTACCTAACAGAGCTATATGTCAAAGTTTTTTGCATTTCTACTCAAGATTCTTGATAGAGATCAAAGTTTTTATTATATGTGTATATATTTACATATTTAAAATCTTAATAAAACTGCCAAATCATGGTCCCAAAAGCAGAACTAACAAGGCATTTCATAACTATGTCTATACCTACCGTATAAATTTAGAGGATGACTCTCAGACCTGGAATATTAGTGATTTTCAACCAGTTTCTAAAAAGTCAGTTGAAATTTAATCAAATATTGGTAATAAGATAATTTATAAATACTTAGCTTCTGTATAAAGCCTTCTAAAATTTCTGCCTCTTTATCAGTGCTCCTCTATCTTATGCAAATTAGAAACCAGAGAAAGCCTATGGTTGTGTGGATTGGTTGGCGGCAAAGTTGTGGGGGAAATAAAAAAAGGATATCTCTCAAAAAATTCATGTAGTCCTTTTTTTATGCAGGCAGGTCATATTCTTTTAAAAGCATTTCTTTTGGGGAAGGAGCCTTCTAGATGGATATAATTATGGGTTAGGAAAACATGTCTATTTTGAGCAATGGACAATTGATTTTTATACACAATAGCAAGGATGTCATATTTTTGCAGAAGACATCTTCAGAATACTTAAAAGAGGAACATATTCTGGAACTTAGAAGTCTGGTTAAGGAAGCAACAATTTTGATTTCAAGTGAGACCAGTATGCCTCATTAAATTATTGGAGTGATTCGAAGGCATTTTTACTGTGGTCACCAAACAATGTATTCTATGACCTGTGTTGTACATAGACTTTTCTGACAGCATTCGGTAGAGTTTGAGATTTGAAGCTAATATTCTGCAGAATTCTGGAAAATACATGGGATTTCTGTTATACAGGCAGCAACTGATAACAAAATGAGTCTCTCCAGCCTTTTGGTTAATAATAAGTAGTCAAAGAATAGGACAGAGTCAAAGACAGGATAGTATCTTCTAAGAAATAAAAGTGAGATAATTTGGCCATTTTTGCTGGAAGTGAGGGTTTTTATTGAGATTCAGGACAGGAAAACCTGTTATGAAAAGAACCCATAGAATTATAAGGTAATGAGAACTGTAGGGTGAGGAAGTGTATTCAGTTGAAATTATTTATATGTATTGCAAACAGCCCCTGAGGTTTCAGTGCAACTTTCACCCCTTTCCTGGAATCAAGGCACAGGGAGCAGGCATGAATAAGAACAGTCTGAAAACAAAGTCAAGGAAGTCCAGGGCTGAGAATGAATGGATTTGACTGGCAGCATCACACTCTTCCCAGAGAGATCTGGGGACGCTGGTCACTCCAGCATTCCCAAAGAGACATTCCAACAGTCTCTTTGCTTGGGAATAGCTAAAACTGTCCACAGTGAGAGCCAGAAGGGATTCAGAAGGGTGAGTGTAGCAGTAGAAAACAAGAGGATAGGTATTCATAAGTTTACTGTGTAAAAAACTTAAGGATATTTTCATTGACATCTGACTGCATTGATCTGGAATGTGAATGTTTGAATTACTATAACTGGACATAAAAATCCTTATTTGAATATATTTTGCAGTATTACTCTAAGAAAGTCTTGATGAATATGTATTTATACATATATCTATACACATACATACAAAAATATATATACTTTAACATTTACATTTATCAGATTTATCTTCAAAAGAAATACAGCTATTTTTCTTCCCTATCTGTACAAGATATGAGCATGTCTTACACAATTATAAGTAATTTTCTAAGGTATCCAAGTTGGGAAAGAAAATATTTATTATGTAGATATTTTAAATTACCACACTAATTGCTAGACCATAGAAAACAATACAGATTTTCCACATTTGTATTGGAAGTATATATTAGAGTGAGAAAACATTAGCAAAGGCTTCTAGTATGCCCTCTTCACAACATGATACAAAAACTTTGAGGAAGCTGTTGCTAAATTGTAGTATCTCTACATAGATTAATTTGGCAGAGTTCCTCAGGGAGAAGTGGGAAGATAGATGTTTTGGTGGGGAAAAAGAAACCTGCTGATTTCCTGAATAATTAGAATGTGAATGTAACAGTCCTCACAGAGCAGCATCTGTCACCAAGCAAATCTGATATTAAGTGGAAAGAATGAAAAAAGTAAGCAGTTGCTGATCAATGTTCAGCCAGCTTAGGAAGAAAAGTGCCTGGGAATTCTTCTGGTGGAATGCTTTGTAGCTCAGTCATGACATGCTTTCCCTTAATCTCTAAGAGGTATTGTCCCTGGGCTGGAAGGTTACACTGGTCTTCATTAGCATCATTTTTTTATGCTTCAGACCCTTTGCACTTCAGCAAAGCCACCCCTGCTGAATAAAGTTACTTCCTCTCTCAATGGAGATAATAGGCAAAGCAATAATTATAAGTAAGATACATTAACAGTGCAAAATGCTTATAAAATTACAGATTTACTGTCATAGCTAACACTACATGTTTTCACAAATTACAGCAATAACAAATGACAAAAACAGTCAAGGGAAAGACACCCTCAAAACCACAATGTGCATTTACATATGTGTGTTAAAGGACTGGAAGGAGCAAGGTAACAAGGTCCAGATGAGAGGAAAGAGTGGAAATAGTTGGGAAAACTGGTAGAAGAGCTTTAGATTCCTTCACTTTCCTCCTCTGTTATCCATCCTCTGCTTGAGAATAGGATTCAAATGGATGCCAACTTGTCCCTTATCAGAAATTCTTCTACATCATTTAGGGGACTTTGCAGTACTGTGATAGGCAAGGTATTTACTTCACCATGTCCTCCAAACAAATAAAAGTCAATTCTATTTCCTCGGGGATACAATCTGAACGAGAGGATCGAGAATGAGAATTATTTATCTTTTGTATATAATGATTCCCCAGAAAATACATCAAATGACTCAGGGAAATATAAATACTAATAACATTATTGATACAATCACCTATGAATAGTCAATGAGCTTGCAGCTCTCAGGACACAATGGGTAAAGTCTAAAAAATCTCTTTCCTTGCAAATAGGATTTCCATTGCAAATTTATAACACATAAATAACTGATGCTTAGAGATCTGTTTAAGAGATCTGTCCCGCACAAAATATCCCAATACACAAAAATATCCCAATGCTATGTAGTCTTTAAATATATATGTATATTTCTTCTAACATAATTTAGTTTTATTTCACCACACCCATGTAGTAAAACCTGTCTTAGCTAATACCTAACAATAGCAATTAACAGTAACATGTAATTGTGGTAAAATAAGATGGTATATAAATAATAATCTATTACAGTTAGTTCTGCTCTTTGAATTTTCAGAGAGCATAAAATAAGAAATCTGATAGCATAATTACTTGTATTTTTATTGTCTTAAATTTCATAGGTATGTACTAAAAACCTAGCCTGAAAAAGGGAAAAAATGCCGTGGTTCTGTACTATAAAATACAATATAAGGGGGGTGGTTGTGTGTGTTTTACTGGGAATTTTTGTTATATAAAATGTATATTCCTTACATTTCCACTCATGGAGAATGTCTATTAATCCACTGAACTTGTCTTTCATGCTACATTGATTAGCTTATCTCAAACATTCTCCAACATATTATTTCAATACGTCTTTATCCCATATGCTGCTGCAGTATTAAATGAAGAACATATATGTGTTATTAATAAAAAATAACTCCCACCTCCCCACCAAATTCCCTTTTTCAGTTTTCTCTGGGGAAGTCAGTTCTACAGGAGACAGCTGATATAGCAGAGGATTAATGCAGAACCTGCAAGCCCTGCCATGTCCATCTATCTATGTGCATGCACAACTCTTAAATATTTTTTTGTTTTGTTCTGCACAAGAACACTAATTCATATGTTAGAGCTGTGCGCTGTTGGCTGATAACTTTGCAGTCTTGTGGGGGTTTGCTACAAGGTGCTTCTATTTCTGACTTATCATGTGTGCCCAGAAAAAGTGTTTGAGCTTTCCAGAAAAATTGTCCCCCTAAGGAGCAATTAACAAATGCTGGAAATCAAAAAATATGAGCATGCACCAAAACTATTTATTATTAAGGAACTTTGTTCTTCTGAAACATCACAGGCTCTGCCAAATGCCAATTATTCAGGTTAAATCTCATTCCAAATGGATGGGACTTTTTTCATATGAAAAATGTTAGTACAGTCATAAACTGTGTATGTTAAGATCTTCCAAACACCTTGTTAAAGGGACATACTTAATGAGATTTTTTAACAGAAAAGCTAAGTACTGGGAGATGGATTTAAAAGTTTCAAAAGATGCACTTTTCAAAGCAAAATGATCAAAATGTGCTTCATGGAAAGTAAAAACAAATCCAAAAGCACACATCATTAAAGTTTTATGATTTAAATTAGTTGTGTTACCAAGTTAAACTCATTCTTTTGTCAAAGCTACATGCAGAGTTCTTTTGTTGTGTTTTATCTTCACATGTATTTAAAGCAGCAAAACACTATCATCATACCCTGCACAAAATATTTCTTGTACATAAATCGTCTGTGTGTTTTACTGCATTGTACCTTATTTGATTCTATAAGTTTTATTAAAATTAATGGATTCAAGAAATTTAAAAGACATAACTGACCTGGACAGGAATATTCAGAAAAAAAGAGGTTTTGATATATATCTTTGTAAAAACCCACAAGCACATTTGAATATCCCAGAGATTTAAATGGAAGAGATGCACCATTCACATATTCAGATCTATTTACAAGGTGATGTTGAGAGCTCTTAAAGGAAATAGCAAAAACTGGTGGCATTTTGTCATGAGACTTATTGGTAGCAGGGAAACCAAGAGCTGCTTTTGTCACTCAATTTCACCTGCTGCTGTGGCACAGGAGGAGGGATGAGCCGAGAAAGTTCCTGGTGTACCTGGAGGGAGAAGGATAATTCCAAAATGCACAGAGTGGCAGAAACAACTGCAGGTTTAGCATGCGAGCAGCTGGGCTCAGTAGGAGCTCACACCATGAAATAGCAACAAATTGGAATAAATTCTAATTGTCTTCACCTCAGAGAGGAAAGCTTACCCTAAACTCTCTGGGCATCAGAAGGGGAAATAAATAATACACAATATGAGCTGCTATTTCTTCAGAAGACTAACCTCTTTTTTACCCAGCAAAAGCTTCCATCTTCAGTTCAGTTCAGTTCTGAAAACCTTCATTTGAAATGCCACTGAAGTCTGTCATCCATTTTCAAATTGTAAAAGTTTTCTCTGACTGCCTCTCATCAGGAATAGAAAAATTCTTTGAATAACTTATATATTCATGCTCAGAAATACTTTCTCCGAAAAGTATCCATACTTATATGTGGCATCTTCTTTTACACCTTAATACCCTCTATTTTATTGTTTGTTTTGCAGGTAGAATATTCTGAAATTGCACACAAAGAAAATATTTCATGAGGCTTTAATAAAACAAGACTGATTATTATCTTTAGGTCTATAAATATATTTTGTCCCAAGACAAAGTCTTGTCCCAAGACTTTGTTAAGAATTATTCCCTGTTTAAAGAAAAAACCCAAACGAACAAACAAAAAAGCCACATACACACACAAAAAAACAAAAAAAAAAAACAAAAACCAAAACCAAACCAAACCAAAACAAAACAAAAAACCACAAAAACCCTCAAAAACCAAGCAAACAAACAAACAAACAAACAACAAAAAACCAAAACCTTCTTCTGCAGAGAACCTTGTTCTTATCAGAAATGCTGACACAACAAACTGTGTTTGGGATATCAAATATTGAACACTGTTTTTATTCACTGTTTTGGGAACTGAAGTGCTGAGAACTGTCAAATATTTTTCAGCCTGAGCCCAGATGTATTTAATCCCTTTTTTTCTCTCCATCAAGAGATTTCAGCAATCATTTTTAGTAGAGTACTGTTGAAATCAAAAATATTTTGAAAGTGTTAGTAATACAAAATTCTTAGCAGAACCATTGTTTACAAAAGAAATAATAGGATGTTGAACCAATTTACACACCTAGAGAGCTGTAAATATATCAGTTTCCAATGAAAAAGGAAAAAAAACCCAAAAAACCACCTAATCCTGGTTTTCAATAAGATTCAGTTTTCATGGAAAAAAGATTTTAGAAATGCCAGCACATGTATTATCCTTTTGAGCTGCATAAAGCGGGTATGTCATACAAATACAGACAGGTATAAATTTTCATTTTTACATTTCTGAAAGAGAATGTTACCTTTTTGCATATATTTTCCTTTTTGGCTCCCAATACTGTCAGTTTCTGCTTGAGAAGATTATCTTCTCTAACTTCTTACAGAAGTCTAACTGAATCAGGGGTGATGTTTATTTCCCCTGATCTAGGTTTTAGTTTAAAATACAAGGAATTTTCACAAATTACTTCATAAGGAAAATAAGCAGTATCCTAAACCAGCACTAAACAGAACCCAGAATAACAACACTGGTTACAGTGATATCTCTGTCTCGTGCTTTCCAGAGGGCTACCAAAATCTGATATCCCAAAGGAATTTTATTTTTTAATAATCCTGCCTATTCTAAACGCATATAATATTTTCATAAAATGTACATCCTAGTAAGGAATTACATTACTGAATTGAACACTTTGTGTCTGTTGCATCACCTAAGATACCAAACTTGCTAATATTCTTAAAAATTTCCATATGAAATTATGAATTAATGTCGGGATTCTCCAAAAGTCTTTCACCCTCTCTTTCTGGGTTTTTATCTTTTACTTCCTTTTCATCTTTGTTTTTTTCCTGAAACTCAGGTTTGTTTTAGGAATGAGACATAACTCTGAATATTATTACTAATTCAAATAGAATTTCTACTCAGTGTATTTGACTTTTATTCCACTATTACTCTTTCAATAAAAACTGTGGAAAACATATAAGATGCTGTTTTCAATCCAGTATTTCATAAAATGAGACATCTATACATGGGCACATGTACATCCACTGTTTCTCAGCTCAGTTTCTATGTCACTGCCTTTTTATTCTTTGAGGAAATTGCTAGTTAAGGAATAAACCAAGAAGCTATTTAAAAACATAACATGTTCCTATAACATCTGGGCACAAAACGCTGTCAAAATCTTAGAAATGAATGAGCTAACCAATTAGACATCTAAGTGATCTCAAGGAGATAAAAACGAACAAGGCAAAACCAAAGAAAATCAAGAAAAAAAAATTAAAAGGGGCATCTTTAAATGCAACCTTCCAAAAAGACAAAATTTTGATTGACCTCTCACAAGAGCAGGAGAAAATCCATTCCTCTTTTGAATCTTCAGTAGCTCAGTCTTAAGATTTAAGGACTTAGCAAATACATCCCAGAAAAATTTTTGTAAGAGAAGATAGGAAAATATGCTGTCTCCAAGGTGCCTTGAATTAAATCTGTCTGTTTTCTGACGTTTAACAAGATGAAGCATCTTTTATCATATTAATATATCACCAGTATGAACTGCTGGCTCTGAACATGATTCTGAACAGCCATCAAGATTTCACAGGAATGAGACTTACTGTCTTCATGTTGGTGCTTTTTATGAAAGGTGTGTTTCTTAACTTGTACTTAAAGCATTTAAAATAAATAAATTGTGGAATCTTTTGCAAAGTGTAGTACATTGGGAATTGAATCTCCTCTGCTGCATTATCAGCTTGCTGTCCAGATGCTGACATGAGTCTCTGTTGAATGTCTTTGCAACTGCACAAAAATACTCACATGATGTGAGATTACCCAAACTGTTCTGCCATATTTTTATAGTCCAGATTCAGTACAGTTGCACATAATCCCTCTAGCATCTGCATGACCATTTCTATTGTCTTAAACCTTTTATCTGTCTTAACTACGTGGAAAAAACTCTCTTTCATGACCATTTCTGCGTTTGTGAGAAGAGTTTGCTTAGACTTTTAAAAATTACCTATGTTCCGTTTCATGAGTTTCTTCACCCACAGCAGTATTTACCTCAACAAGTCCCTTGCATAGCAGATTCTCTGCCCAGAATGTCAATCCACCATCAATTAATCAACCAGAAGGTATAGGTAGCAACTACTGGTTGGTCTAGGCACAGCAGCAGTCCAATGGAGGAATCTCCTGGACTGTCCAAAATTCTTGCCTGGAGACGTCCTGCCAGACCTTGTCAGATCACTCATTCACCTTACCTGACTATTATTTGTTGTCTCAAATCAGCCCATTGTCTCATCCATGAGAGACTCGATGGGGACTGCCTTCATCTCCCAGGAAATTAATTACTTATTTGCTATGGGCATGAACACAGGCACAGGTGAATCTGATGTACTCAGCTGAATCAAAATTTAACTGCAGGACAAATTTGAATGTCATACCTCTGGCTTTAATTCCATAGATTTTACCATTGGAGTTTTGTTTAAAAGAGCAGGGAAAGCTATTTGCAACTATTCTTAACCTGGAGGAGATTGAGGAGAGACTTCATGGTGTTCTTCAACATCTTCATGAGGAGAAGTAGAAGGACAGACACTGGTCTCTTCACTTGTGATCAGTGACAGAACTTGAGCCTGAAGCTTAGCCAAACGAGGTTCAGGTTGGATATTAGGGGAAGGTTCTTCACCCAGAGGGTGGTTGTGCACTGGACCAGTCTCCCCAGGGACAATGTCATATCACCAAGCCTGACAAAGCTCAAGCAGCATTTGGACAATGCTCTCAGGCATATGGTGGGGTTGTTGGCATGTCCTTTGAAGGGCCAGGAGTTGTACTCAGTGATCCTCATGGGTCCCTTGCAATTCAGCATATTCTACTATTCTATGATTCTATGAACGTTTTTGGGTTTGGTATAAATAGAGATTTTCATTCACAGTTTACATTTCTTGGACACCAGAGAGCCTCACCCAGACAATTTCTGTAGTTTTAAGTAACAATGCCCTCACTTGAATATTATACAAAATCAAAGAAAGAATCTTAAATTACTTAGATGGGAAGATAATTTATTTTTCTTTTTACTCATGTAAATGATAATTCCTATGACCGAAGTCAAATTCCTGTAAATGTTACCATTATTTCCTTATTCATTATGGATAACACAGTCTTCTTTAAAACTCAGGAAGATCTCAGTGATTTTAAGGATATAAATGATTAAAGAGATATCTAGACCAGTAAAAGTCTGATATACCATTATCTATGATTTTTAAGATCATTTGTAATTTTATAACATGAGCGCTTCATTTGTGTGAGGGTGCTGTAAGTATGTCTCAAGGGGTCCTGCTGATTTAAAAAGCACTTTTGTTCGTTAATGATCATCAGGAACGAATTGCAAACTACTATCTCAAAATTATTTTATCAAGGGTAGACTGTGGTATACACCCACAGATGTGTGGTTGAAGGGTAAGGAGAAGAAAAAAATAAGAAATTCCATGATCAAATAGGAATAACAGAAGTTACTCAATATCTGTGCAATTATACATGTATAAAATATTTTACATTAATTAATGAAATGTTAAAGTGGGAAACACCTAAAACAATTGTTCTCCATTATCCAAAATTACCTAAATATTTTTGCCTTTCTATATTCAGCCCTATGATTTACTATGAATAGTCTGCAGATTTCTTTTCAGTTTTTTCTGATCTCCTCTATGTCTTATCTGTTTAATAGAATGGGCAATAGGTATTTTTTGGTAAAAAATATCACTGGTTATTCACCAAATTGGCATAATATGCAAGTTTTTGGGGTTTTTTTTTGGATTGTTCTGATGGATTTGTAAAATGAATGATGAGCTTGGCAGAGGAGTTGCAGCAAGTGGTGTTTTTCAGGCAAAATCGCATGTGATAGGATAACAAGGAAAAATTAGTGTTAAAGCAGAATTACATAAGGAATGTCATAGTTAAGAGAATATTACTGGAAAGAAATGATGTGCCAGCCTGTGTTGGTAAGCTGAATTCTTTAATGCCCTAGTCCTACCTTATAAATTCCACCTTTTTTACAACATTGGTCCAAAGAGACCTAAATTCACTTGAGCTTTTGAAGCCTTCTCCCTTTCAAAGGCCTGATTTTCCATTAGGGGAAGGACTAAGAGATTTACAAAAGGAGCTTCCTGTAAGCTCTCTACTTGAAAATATCCTTTGTAAAAGGGGAAGATCAGGCTATGTCTTCTGAAGGCTCACTGAAAAATCCATCTTTGGGCAAACATGTTGAAGTACATTTTTTCTGCCATACGATTATCCTGACTACCTCATGAATAAGCTAGGACAACAGAAGCTCTAATTGCTTTTAAGATTAAAACCCAGTGAATGTATATAGCATTCTATTGTTTAAGATTCTTCTTATCTAAAGATTGCAGCCAAAGTAAAACAGTGAATGTTCTTAAATATGTGATATATCTTGGCATTTAATATAACTGAGTTCCCTATCTTCAGAATCTTCGGGGTTACCTTAGAATTAAATCAAATGTTCCTAATTTTTTTTTTTGTTTCATTAAAATACACATTCTATGCTTAAGATTTGAAGGTGAAGAGGATGAACATTAAGACCTATGTAAGAAAAAAGGCTGGAATATTATTCTGATATCTGCCAGGGACAAAATGTGGGAATTTCAATTATTCACAGTGCTCATCTTTAAAAAAGGTATAACAATATTTTTTTTTTAATTAAAACTTTAAAGGTTGAAGCTGAAAAAAAATGTTTATACAAGTGGTTGGGTAAACATATTAAATGTATTTAAATAATAAAAATAATGATAACACCATCACCCCCTCCCCCATTGTTGTAGAAACACTATTTGACTTCCTGTGTTTTGGTTTCTAACGGAAAAGAGAAGAAACCAAACACAAAAACTTTTTCTAATTACAAGATTTCTGCAATATTTTATTTCTTTTTTTTAGTACACTAAGTTTTTCAAATTTTTATGTAAATAATGTCTCACACTAAAGTAGAGAAATTTTCCGGAAAATATATTGGCTTTCTTAATAGCTCCTTTTTCTTTTGAAATGCAAATTATTTCTTCCCATCACTATGATTTTCTCAACAGAATATATACTTTAATCACTTCAATTCAGTCAAATTTGAAATACATTATTTCTCCTGCTGATGTTTTTCAGGGAACCTTTAATAGATCAGTAGTTCAACAGGTGTTCTTTCAGACTCAAGATATTTCTTCCATGTCTCACTGCTTCAATAAGAAGTTAGAGCTTTGATAATTGCCCCTCATGTAAGACCAGTCTTTTATTTAATATTCTATGCAGGCATGTTTTTCCTTCCAGAACACTTACTTATAAGCAACAGGAAACATTTTAATGATGCATTTATAAGAAACCATATACTTGATTTTTAGGAATGCCAGGAATCTATAACTGATTTTAAAGAAAAGTATGATATATCTTTTGTAATGCAAATGGCATTTTGATAATCTTTTAGAGGTTTTTTTTCCCCAAATGTCACAATACACTAAATTTTCCTTTCCATGTTTCTTTCTCAAGTATTAAAAGTGTTAATATACCTTAAAGAAGTCAACGACAGATTTAAGATAACATTTTATATGTCCAAAAAAACATAAAGGGACATCACAAGGCTCAAAAAACAGTTTATGTGGATTAAGTAACTGCTTCTTCAGTAAGACCTTTGGATTTAGGTACCTAGATGCATTGTGTTGGGTTTTTTTCTGCAGATTTAATTGGGCAACTACTAACTTTGGTTCCAGAAAATTTTTCTCTTTTAAGAGTTTTAGAGAAAAGTGAGTATTATCACTGAGTAGTTGTATTTAAAAAAGCAGTGTGAAGTTTTAATGGAAAACGTAATTCTACTAACTAAGTTTAAATATATAACATAATATAGTTTTAAAATTGTGTTAATAAAAAGTTTATTTAAAAATAAACTTGCAAAATAAATTGCACCTTGTTCTTTAAACTAAGGGAATAGAAAACAACCTGAAAAACGGCATTCAGCAGATGACTCTTCTGATGGAGAGGGTAGGGGAAAGCAGCTTGTTCAAAGGATTTTTTTGTCAACGACATAAAAAGAAGTTGGGTCCTGGGTCTCATGCCCTGTGCTCATGTACTTTTTCACATGAACAGTAGTGTTTTGAAAGAGTAGATTTACTTTGCATGCAAATATTAACTATATTAACTATGGGCATTCTCTCAGACACCGGGAGGAAGCAGAAGAATTGGACTATATTGTGTTCAGTGATGTTATGAAGCTGACTACTATGGGGCAAAAAAGGGAAGGTTCCAGGCCCCGAGGGAAGGCAGTGGATGTGAGAATAATGTAAATATCTCAACAGTTTATCTGACCAGCCATTTATTCCTCAAGAGCCATAGAAAAATAAGCAAGCTACAAGAGGTTATCAGGTTGAGAAATATTCAAATTCTAGGTACTGTTGAGCATATTTAATCTGACTGTAGCCTTTTAGTTATGCTCTCATGCTTCATGAGAAAGATGGGTTTACAATTCTGTGCATTTAAACCTTCTGTCACACTAGCAAATGGTGATTGCAAGAACAACACCAGTATGAAAATACTTAGAAATACTAAGGACATCCTGGAACATACGGATATGAAATTCAAGCCTCAAACCACGGATGTCAAAGGACTCTTAACTGAAAGCTGCATAAAATAATTCCATTGTAATAGCCTTTTATTTTTGTTCATTTTTTAAATTCCTGATTACACATAAGTAGTTCTGTACACATACGGACACACAGAGATGAAAGAAAGGTTTTCATAGATTCACAGAATGGCAGAATGATCTGGGTTTGAAGGGACCTCAAAGACCATCATGTTCCAACCTCTCTGCCATGGACAGAGACACCTTCCACTAGACCAGGTTGCTCAGAACTTCATCCAGCCTGGTCTTGAACACTTCCAAGGATGGCGCAGCCACAACATCTCTGGGCAACATGTGCTAGTGCCTCCACACCCTAACAGGTTTCCAGCATCTAATTTAATTCTACTCTCTTTCAATTTGTAACTATTCCCTGTTGTCCTGTCACGCCAGGCCCTTGTAAATAGTCTCTCTCCATGTTTCCTGTGGGCTGCCTTCAGGTACTGTAAGGCCACAATTTAGTCACTACAAAGCCCTCTCTGTTCCAGCCTGAACAATCACAATTCACTCATACTTTCCTCATGACAGAGCTGCTCCATCCCTCTGATCCCCTTGGTGCCTCCTCTGGCCTGGCTCCAGCAGGTCCCTGTCCTTGCTGTGCTGGGAGCCCAGAGCTGGATGCAGCCCTGCAGGTGGGGTCTCAGCAGAGCGGGGCAGAGGGGCAGAATCCCCTCCCTGCCCTGCTGCCCACGGGGCTTTGGATGCAGCCCAGCACACGGGGGGTTCTGGGCTCCCAGCACACACGGCCAGGGCATGTCCAGCCTCTCACCCACCAAAGTTCAATTTTTTTTTGGTTTTTTATTCACATTGTGCCATAACTTAACACCTGAATCACTGTCTTGTTATATTCCCACTCTTTAAGTCAATGTACCACAGTATAGAAGAGTGTGATAAAATTCCATATCTGCACAAATTCTTGAGGAAAACTCTGTTGAGTGTGAAACACTGCTGGTAAATGTTTGTCACCCTTTAAACATTACATTTTTAATACCTTATTTAAGTAGTGGAATAAGGGATTTTTGTTCTGTATTTCAGTCTCTTTCACATTTAGAGAAAACAATATCTCCTAGGTTAATTTCATCTTGTGTGTAAGTAGAGAAAAATTACATGGATTTCTGGGTACATGTCAACACTTAAGAACTGATCAGCTTTGGATAGAAGGAAAAAAATCCAACACCCTCACTACCTACTCAAATAGGATAAGTGTTTCTTCAGTGATTTTCATGACATAATGGGATGATACTATTCTTGTGCCATTATAGCCTGAGATGGAAAGTACATATAATTTGGATTTGCTAAGGAATTTTTAGTGTATCCATAATTTATTAGCAAGGACCTTTAGCTATATAATATCATGATTCTTAATTAAAATGCTTAAACATTATTAATTCTTCTGTTTATTTTCCATTTAATCTATAACATTTGAAATATGTCAGAAACAATTATTTCAGCAAATATTAGAAAAAAAATTAAAATTATTTTAGCCATTATGGATAATCAAAAAGCTCTGTAGGACAGTCCACTCTATAGCTGGAATTAGATTTAAAACTAGAAGTTTTATCCTCTAAAAAGAACAACTGAAAGAGCAGAAATATGAAAAAAACTTAAAACAGTTTAGTTTTAAGTGAAATGTAGCAAAAAATAGAATGATGAAAAACTTGCTTTAAGGAAAAATGAGTTCAACATCAAATTTTTGATGATTTTCCGAAAATAGTAAGAAAAAATTAAGTATAGATATGGTAAAAACAGAAGTTAATTAAGAATATATTTTTTTATGTCCAAGGAAAAAAGATACAAGTACGTTCAAAATATTATTAAAGTGGAGAAGGATAATCAGCAGAGGTCAAAGGAATTAGATCAGAAGAATTCTCGAATATAAACGATCAAACAGAGACCAGGAACTATTTAAAACAAACTACAGCTTTTATGGGTATGTGGATTATGGACACAACTTAAAGGTACCTTAAAATTGTTGGATATTTTGCGCCAAAAGGATGAAGATAATTTCTGTATAGGTAGAATCATTATTACAGTGTGAATTCAGGCTTTTCTGCCCATACAATTTTACCATTACAAACTTCAGGTACATTTCTTTGTTTTATAAATATCAAATATATCATTCCTGTTTATAGCACCTATTGGAATGAATTGGTGCAGAAGAATTTTCCCACAAAGGAATGATCCTCAACATAAATTCTATAATGGCAATCAACCTAAAAATTGCAGGTACAAGGACATATATTGGTTAATGTTATTATTGTTTGTTTGCTTATTTAAAAATGAACTGAAAGCCACAGATGTTTATTTTGGTCTTATAAGTTTATTACTGTGGTCTAATTAGCCCATGAAAAATCAATTTTGAGTTACTTCTTACAATTACAAAACATTAGGTTCTTTTTTTTCCTGTCACCACAACCGGACCTAAATTTTTGAAGAACTGAAATCTGAGTCAGCAATGATTAAAATATGCACAAGTGCAACATAGCCCAAAAAAATCAATAGCATTTACCTATTTACTGCATACACACTCTTAAAATTTTCACATCAACTTTCTCTGTCTTCAGGTTCCTACTTTGCATAATAGTTCCCATGGAGAATGATGCCTCTGCTATTCAGCACATTTCCAATTACAAAGCTTTGAAAACAAAAGAATAGCAGATTGCACAGTGCTGGAGTTAACAGGAGGTTTGACATTAAACACTCAGCGACAGAGACAGAGAAGCAACAAAATGCATTTAAATCCATCTAAAGAAATAACCCATTAAAAAGCTACAGTACATTTTCAAAGCATTTAGAAAAGTGCATTAGGTGTCTCTAAATGAGGCATCTAAATATAATAATTAAGTAATAGCTTCTTGTGGAACCAAAATAATACACATAAATAACAGCTGTAAAATAAAAAAGTGTGTGTATACATATATATATGCAAATGAATGCATATAAAAAGACAATGAAATCCAAGCTATCAAGTGACCAAAGGAAAACACTTTCAATTGATTTTTGGTTTTTAATATAACAAAAAAAAATCATATAATTTATTCCAAAATCATTAATCACCTTTGCCATATTAACTTGTGGTGGAGTTTAAAATTAAGCCATCAGTGTAAATGTTAAGATAGATTTTAGCTTCATTTTAGACATGGTATTCTTGTGGACTCAACACAAAAGTTATGAAATTTGCTTCTAATATTTGAGTTGGTCACTTTCAGTTTGATGTTTGAAATGCAGAACTAGTTCTTTCAGTGCTAGGAGACAGACATTTTTTCTGAAGATCATCTGTGGCTCTACGTGACAAGTAGTCTGATTGGGACTGAAATAATTTGGAAAGGCTGTGCTGAGGCGTCAGCTGAATTAGTGTATATCTACAAAGAGATCAATAAGAGAGGTGATGATGCTTGTCCCCTTTCTCTACATTTGCTGATGTTTCTGTTCTAATATCACAGTTTCTAGGTTCCTCTTAAACAATTACCTGCTCCTGGGAAAGTAACTACACTGTCATCTTCAATAGGACTTAATGCTTCACTTAAGTTCAGACTACCTTATGCTACTTGGTTCTGCAAATAGTCTCCAATTTGATCCTTGCTGTCAGTAACACCAATGTGTAAACCCTTAATTTCCTTAGGTCTTCCTATACAAACTCTTTGCTTCATACAGGGTTAAATCAAATGATGCAGGAGTCCATTTTCACCTCCTTTAATATTTTTTCTTCTTGGCCCAGATCTTAAAATTAACTTAATTAATTAACTTAATATGGTATCTACCATAGTTACCCAGAGTAGGAAATGTGCTATGACTGAAAACAAAAATTTAAGGGAACACACTCTTAAATTCAAATACTCTCCTATTTAAATCTGTGGCGGCGTGTTTTTAAGTTTCACTGTATGGTTCAGTTGTATGGACTCCATTTTGTTCTCTTGTACCCTATGTTGTTGTGTAACCCTCCCCCATACCTTCCCCCAGCAACTGTTCCGTGATTGGTTGTCAATCCTGTGTAATGTATCCCTCCTAGCCCTGTCGCTCATCCCAGGGGCCTCTCCCAGAGCCTGGAAAGTTCTGGGGGAGACGTCAGGTGATTTGCCAGGACCCAGTCACTCCCTTCCCTCTTCCCTTTGGTTTGTTAATGTCTATATCAATTATGTGATCAGCCACTCCCCAGTTTGTTCCTATTCGTGCTTTCTGTAACCCATCCTTTGAACCCACCCCCCTTTAAAAGGTGCTCTTTCTTGCTGCTGGTTGTCTCTCCTGGGGCACTGGCAGTGAGGTGAGGGCTTCCTGCCCAATAAACTCCTGTTCTCTCTTCACCCCCAAGAGAGTCCCTCCTTTCTTTCGTTTCTCTCCATCGCTACACACCTGCCCTCGACGCAGGCACGGACCATCGGTTTGCGGCAGGGTCCCGGGGCTGGCCGTGTGAGGCGGACGCCCGTCACCGCATAAATCAACACTAGGAATGTAGCCACACACGCTGACAAATGCATCCATATTTATCTGCTTGAAGAATATCATGATATTATAGATCTTTCAGAATCATCTATTCCTCTACCTTCCCCCTGATTTTATTTTTATGGCTGTGTAGGCTCCTTCTGATTTGCTCCTTGTGAAGCACACATTCCATGCCTGTCCATCTTTCTTGCCCTTGCCTGAACCTTCCCAGTTCATGTTCAGGAAATCAAACTGCAAGCAGCATGTGGATGTGATAACCAAATTAGAGGTTTCTAGGCAGGAAGAGGAAAAGCATACACGGACACTTTTAATACTTTCCCAATATTCAGTACTTCCAGAGTTTCTTGAAACAAAATCACAAAGTATAATATTTCTTTATTAATTATATCAGGAAGAATGAAACAATTTTTTTCAGCACTAAATGACTGCAAGAACAGATCACAGAACTTTTAAAATATCTTCTGGCATAGAACAGCTATTTCTCTGTAGTAAATTATGGAATATTTGGAATTTATTGCCAAAACACACATAGATCTTGTTGACCATACCTATTAATATATTTCTTCTAGCATTTCTTCATAACACTGCTGAAAAGTCTAGACAATGTTTTTACAGAATTTCAGTCCAAATATCGTCAATTAACAACTCTAATTTTTTTATTCTGAAAAATTGTTTACAGCCTCCTTTAAATATGGAGAACTTTGTGGGCTTCATCTTTATCTTTCACTTTCCAGGTCTATTATCAGAAAACTCCTATGTGTTGATGTAATGCATCAATGAGGTAAGCCAAGGGCTCAAATATACCTTTTCTGGGAATGTTATCTTTAAACTGAAAAATAAGTTAAATTGAATTTGCATCAGAAATTATGTTCAGTCTACATGCCAGTGCTGGTTTGTTTAGTTTTTTTTCATCACTGAACAGACTGAAGTAATTGCAGAAACACCTAAACAAATCAATGAAACAAATCACTAAGTCAGAAAATTTGCTGTTTAAAATAGGATAGTTAAGTAGCAGCTTCCAGTCTGTGGAGATTGAAATTTCTTTTGTTCATTTGTTCATTGTTAAAGCACAGTGTAATCATCACAACAGTGCAGAAATATAACTTCTCTGAGTTATCTGAAGTCATTAGTACTGGTAAGCACTAATGGGATATTAAGCCAATGTTCATGACAGTGGAACTGCTGCAGATTTACAGAATATATAGGCACAATCATTTAAGAATTCAATGTGCTTCATTGTCTTAAAGTAGTAATTTATTCCTCTTCTAATTTTCCTTGCAGTGTTGTAAATTAAAAAAAAAAATCAAAAAAAACCCAACCCACCAACCAACAAACCAACCAAAATGAAATCCAGTAAGTAGTTCATGGTCTTGATTTAATTTGTCCTACAGTAGCATTAAAATAATAACATCTAAATAAACCCTGTTTAATGAAATGTGATTTATAGCAATGACCAGAAAAGAGCTCTCAGAACTCTTAATGGCAAACCAATAACAATTAATAAAAATCATAGGCTTCTGGTGTTCAACCTTGTTTTCTAATACAAGTACCTTTAAGGTCTGTACAAGGAATCTAGGTCTTCTCTCACTTTTCTCCCTAACTCTTGAAGTGACTGTAAATTTTCCTTGTTTTTCAGTTTCATTCACCCCTTAAGAAGGTATGGAAAAGACAAGAAAAATGTTAACTCTGCACATCATCTTTCTAACTATTCTAGTGTTGAGTTCTCTTCTGGGCCATGATCGTAGTGTTTTTCTTTGCAAAGGAAATTTTCTTGCCTAAGAAGCTGCAGTTTCAGATAATCCACTTTTTTCAGTAGAAAATTATGTTATTCAACAGGGAAAAAAAAAAAAAAAGTGATGTAATCATCACAGCCCCAGAGGTTGAAAAATGAGACCAAGACTGATTAGTGATTCTGAATAAAAATCATAATAAAATATAGCAGAACTGAGGGTACCTCGGCCTTCTCTACATCCCAAATATCTTTCCACTTAGAGAGGGTCCTCAGTTTCCCTTTTATCATCAATGTACTGAAAATGTTTTCTTTTTGCCCTTGATGTACCAGTCCATGTTTACTTTGATCTTTAATTTGGATTTATCTTTCCTAGCTGATCCCTGATTGCTTGGACAATCTCTGTGTATTCCACCCAGGCTACCTGTCCTTGCATCCACCCTCTGAGGGCTTTGTTATGTTTTAGCTTGGCTTATTCATCAAACCAGGCCTTTGCCTTTTCCTGTTTGCTGGAATCCATCTCTTCAAGCTATTAGGAACTATCCTTCAGTATTAACCAGTTTTCTTGCCTCCTCTCTCCTCCAGGCCTTTTCCCCCTGGAAACAATGCAGAGCCCTGAAGAACCATAATCTGTTCTCTAGTGTTTTCAATTTTTTTCTATAAGGTAATAGTACTAAGTACTAATAGCAATAAGGTAATACTTTTATATTTTTTGCTTTATAATCTGCCTGAAACTTAAATATCTGTCAAAATTAATTAAGAAGCCTTTATTTATATGCAACTAGAGATTTTTAGTATAATTTGTTTTATATAAAGATCAATATAATATTTTCTGTCTTCAGCAGGAAGACTTGCAAGAGTTTTTCATTCCAAAGCTCTCCATTGAGATCTAATATTTGAATGAAATGAAATATACCAAGATTTCTGATTACATTGTGCAGAATACTTCAGAGTACAATGTTAAAATTTAATAGGGGAATTTTGTAAATGTTTCAGAACAGATGTTGAAGAGCCAACTCATTTTACACGTGTCAAACACTGCAAAAACCCATTTTTACAATGCTAAAATATAACAATGGCCTATTTCAAATTGAATAAAACTATTCAAATAAACCTTTCATCTGTGAGATTGTATATGGCAAGTATTCATTTAATAAAATGTACATTAATCTTACATTCAAAACTTTCTCCTGTACAGATCATTTATTTTAAAGGAAGAACACTGAACACTTTCTTCTCCTGGGACTTTTTTTCTCCCCTTTATACTACTTGGATTACAATTCTAAGTAACACTTGATGGCCAGTCTACACAGATGAAGGTTAATTTTGAAAGACATAATATTATTTTAAATAAACTTTTTCTATACTGTTCTAACATATTCTTCTGGGAGAGACTGGCCTTACAGAAAACAGCTAAAATTTTATTTTCTAAAATCCTTGTCCTATAATTAGGGACAAATAAATAAAAGTAGACTACTCCAGTGAACCAGCAATTTGCCTGCTGTAGTTACAGCTGGCTGGGGTTCATATTTGTCTGATCTATTCCCACAGGTGGTTTGTCACTGCTTGAGCAGAAACTGGCATGGAGTAATAAACTTGTAGCTAGAATGCTGCTAGGAATAAGCAAATTCTAACTCAAATTCTCTGGGAGAAAAATTTGTAAATCAAAGCTTGGGGTAAAGCAACTTATTTGAACTGTGGAAAACAGCAGAGGAAGTTCTGGGAACAAAACCATAATAAAAAAAAAAACCCAAACCAATCCAAATAAGGAACAGAAAGTTGGACAATCATTGGAAATGTATTACAAAAGCATCCCATTAGCAAATTCCTAATAAAATTTTTATTTCCCTTTCTTTTTCCTTTGTGTCTCAATGTAGCAATTGTTTGTATGTGTTCTTCATACTTACTTTACATCTGTTCATTCATCATTCATGCCCACTCCTAGACAATAATGTCTACAATGGTAACTACTTGACTTCAATGGGCTACTGTAATTCCTAAAGCCCAAGTAAAAAGGATATTTTGAGCTTGTTAAGAGGTTTGTAATAAATAACCTGGTGTAGTTATTTCCTGTACAGTTGAACAGTCGTGTTCAGGGAGAGGATGCTGGTGTCTCTCTCTCAGGATCCCTGAGGGAGAGTTTTAAATAAAGAGGAAGGATCAATGTCTTGTCATATAATTAATTTTAGTTTTGTCCATTCTTACTTTTGGAAGTAGAGATTTTCTCACAGAAGACAAATAAGAGTTACTCTGCAGGGTTAAATCAGTTTTCACTGAGTTTATTCCAATGAATATGGTGCCCAAATCCTCAAAAATGTTTAGGAAAGATGAGGAATCTAAAGGAACTATTCCCCTGAGATACTCTACTTGTTTCTACAATTGGTTATCTATCAGCCAAGAAGACAGATTCATGTCCAAACCTTTTTGTTTAATAAATATTATTAAAATTATTTCCTTTAAAAATATATTTTTTCAATAGTTTTATTGAATTGGATGTAATATACAGAAATATTTTACTGCAAAGTATTTATGATAAAAGAAATAGAGAAAAATCCTTTTTCTGTGTACATGATTTTAGACATTCAAATGGAGATGCCTTCAGTCTATATTCTAAGCATTCTTTCCAGAATGATAAAAAATTACTCACAATTACAATAAGCTGGCTTCTCAGAAAAGCATCTTTTGAAGTGACTACAAGCAAAAGCATGTGATATTCATAAACTGCTTTGCAGAATAGGTGCATATATGAAATTGGAACGCAAAAGGATCTGTCCAGGGAAGCATTTTTCCTGAGACTAGGCAACTTTGAGAGTATTAGTATGCAGCCAGAGAAATATTGCCAAACCAGTATCAGATTGGTATTGGGGCAGTGCATTTTGTGCCCTGAGCCTGAGAGATAAAGCTTGGTGACAGGTGATGAGTGGAAGATGTGTATCTCAGGAAGGAAAAGAGTTTAGTGAGAAGCAGCAGAGGCTCCTGGGATCTAGGAGGCCATGCTGGTTCTGGCTGGGGTAGAGTTAATTTTCTTCACATTAGCTGGTATGGAGTCGTATTTTTGGATTTGTGGTGGAAGCAGCATGGATAACACAGGGATGTTGTGGCTGTCACTGAGCAGTGCTTGTACAGTGCTGGTAACAGGGATGTTTTTGTTATTGCTGCTACAGAGTCAAGGCCTTTTCTGCCCCTCAGCCCCACTCAGCAGAGAGGGAACACGGGGTGCATGAGGAGTTAGGAGGGGAAACACCTTGGACAGCTGATCCCTACTGACCAAAGGGATATCCCATCCTATATGGTGTCATGCTCAACTTTTAAAGCTGGGGGAAGAAGAAAGGGGGATGTTTAGGAAGATGTCGTTTGTCTTCCCAAGTCATTGTTAAGTGTGGTGGGGCCCTGTTCTGCCTGTGGGAATTGGAGAATAAATTCCTTGCTCTGCTTGTGTGCATGACTTTTATTTTCCCTATTAAACCAACTATCTCGACCCTCAACTTTTCTTACATTTACTCTTCTGGTTCTCCCCTCTCCCACCAGGGAAGGGTGAGTGAGTGAGTGAGTGAGTGAGTGAGTGAGTGAGTGAGTGAGTGAGTGAGTGAGTGAGTGAGTGAGTGAGTGAGTGGCTATGGTAGTGCTTAGTTGCCAGCTGGGCTTAAACTGTGATAGGAAACCAGGGATTTAAAAAAAAAAAAGGCAAAACAAACAAACAAACAAACAAACAACAACAACAAAACCACCCACACAAAAACCCCCACAAATAAAAAAAAAATCCCAACCCCCAGAACCAACCAAACAAAAATACCTTCTCATTTTTAGAAAGAAAGGAATTAAGGAGTTGTCTTTCTGTTTTCATTTAGCTCCTTACAAGGAAATGAGTGTTCTTTGGTTTTCTATAGCAAGGAGTGAGCAAAAGGTAGCAGTGAAACTTTTCAAGGAGAATTGGAGGTACTTCTGCAAAATAAATTAAAATACTGATGTAGCATGGAAGTGACAGAGAAAGAGAAGGAATACCCAAGACAGTAGTTACAGCTTTGCAGTGATATACTGTATTTCAGTAAGACTTCACTGAGCTCTTGTAAGACAGATGTCAAGCATTAGATTGGGCTTTCCAATCCAATTTGCAGCAGTATAAACCCATGACAGGTTTGTGTTCTCACTGAATATTTGAGTATATAGAAGATGAAGCTACAGTACACCTGGATTCTTCCTTATCCTGGGGAAAAAAACAAATAACAAATATACAAAAATTTACCTTGTACATGCTCAGAGGTGACATTTTCATCCCACAAGAATCCACACATTTAATGTAGTCTTTTCTGTCACCTTGGATGCTCTTCCTGTTATATAAACTACCTCTATTTTATTTTTTTTAGATTTCACTGTACTCTGCCATATGCAGCTTTTCTTTTAAATTGTTCCTTTAGTCTTATTGTGAAAGATGCACATCAAAGCTAGAGTTGTAAAAACTGACTAAGCAAGAACAATAGAAAAGCTTGTGTTCAATTAAGATGCAGATTCCAGATTGCTGCATTGCCTGAAAACTGATGTTTCTCTCTTATATTAGTACTTCTTATTGAAGGGGAAAAAATACTACCTTAATTACATTTCCAGAACATCTAATTTTAAAAAGGAACAAGCACTTACAGAGGAAGCAAATTCAGATGATTTAAGGTTTTTACTCAATATAAATGATAGATAGGATTTTCACCTCTCACATGAGACCTCTTAGCAGTTTAAGAAGGACATTCTCTTTAGTGCTAAAGGCAGAAATGCTTGCCAAAGCTCAGAAATTTGAAATTATGAAACCTTGATATGATTAGCAGAGGTGTCTGGGGGTACAGCTGTGACCAAGTACATCACATACAGTCATTAGGTCACTAGCTGAGAAAGATATTCAAGTATATCTCTTTATCCTACCAGAGAACAAGACACTTGAAGCCCTTCAAACCAAAATAAACTAGTTTTGATAGGAAAACCACAGGTGAGCAGAGATTTGGCTCTTACTGATGTATCAAGATTATGCAGTAGACCAAGAGTCCAGTTACTTGTATTAACTGTGAAACAAAACTTGCACTTCTTCCTTTTTATTCATGTCAGTATGTAAGATGAATTAGCAGATAGGAGGTGGAAAGCTGGTGACAAATTTTGTGAGATTCTTTAGCACCTCCAGGGATTACTTGTTTTTTAACCTATTTGATCACACTGGATTTTGGATCACAGCTGCCTTATGAAAAGCCTACATTTGCTGGGACAGCTATTTGTAATCAGGGTATTCCTTCTGTAATCAGTTTAATGCCATTTGAACAAGATATCTTTCCCTCAATAACAGAATTCAGCCCTTACAACCTTCATGCATCTGTGCACTGATGTGTAGATTTTGGCATCATCTGCTGTTCCTTTCCCCAAAGGCAGAATGAAGTTGAATTTTTTGAGGGGATTTTATTTTTTTTTCCTGCAAATATTATCCCTATAAAGAATAACTGGATTTCAGAAAATTATTAATTGGTGAAGTAGAATGCTAAACAAACACAAACAGGATTGTTATATATATGCATGAATGTTGTGTGTATATACAAACACAGGAAAGTATTAATTTACAATAATATTGATTTGGTGCTGAAAGTACAAGTGTATTATTAGACTTTCATACTAAATCCGTTCTGTACACATGAGCAGAAGGATATTGACATTGCAGTCTCTTCTTTCTTTGCCACTTATCAGATCTTTAGCTTCATAGAGAACTGAGTGAAAATACATATTAGTGAGTTAGATCTGTCCTATGTGTTGAGGACTGTCTGCAGCTCTGGAATCTTCAGCAGGGAAAGGCAGGAATTTGAGCAGGTCCAGAGGTGGACCACAAAAAGGATCATAGGGATAGAACACCCCTTCTGTGAGGAAAGGCTGAGACAATTACAATTGTTTAGCCTGGAAAAGAGAAAGATTTAGGGTGACCTTACAACAGTCTTTTAATACCTAAAGGAAACTGACAAGAAGTATAAAAATAGGCTTTTTAGCAGGATCTGTTGTGACAGGACAAGGAGTAATGTTTTAAAGTAGAAGAGGGTAGATTTAGATTGGATTAAGGAAGAAATGTGTTCTTGTGAGAGTGGTGAGGCCCTGGCACAGGTTGCCCAGAGAAGCTGTGTCTCTGCCATCCCTGGAAGTGTTCAAGGCCAGGTTGGATGGAGCTCTGAGCAACCTGGTCTAATGAAAGGTGTCCCTGCCCATGGCAGGTGGTTAAAACTGGATGATTCTGAAAGTCCCTTTCAATCCAAACCATTCCATGATTCTGTGATTCTGTGATCTTATGACATAGGAAAACATAGTGTTTTTTTCATTAGCTAAATTTAACCAAAATATCTCCAACACCCTAAAGAAAATGAGTAAGGCTGTAATTTCTTTTAAAAGTGTTTTATTAAAAAGGAAGCTGGGAAACACACAAGGGATGGTTATTCAAGAGATGAAGTCTGAAAAAACTGGGTCTACCTGTGCAAAGTTTGAAAAACATGGGTGACAAAAGCTCTCTGGACTTTGGTCCTACTGCTCCTGCACTCAAGGCTGGAATGCTTTATCACATGCAGACTCTTCTTAATCTCTTTTGTTTATGGAAAGAATTAGAGCTGTTATGCTCTGAGGATTATATGCAGATATCCCTGCCTTCATGGTACACAGGATTTCTGGCAGGGGGGAGCACATATGAAACAGGCAGGAGCTTACCTCTTTAACAGCAAGGGTCTATGAAAATATTTATAAGTAGGGATATTTGAAAAGATTGATAAAATTACACCTCCTTGCCTTGAGGCAAAGGCTTGCTTGCTTTTTTTGTTCTCTGTCATATTCAGTTTTCTGTAACAAAATGGGCTGTTTGCAACAGTGCCACAGGGTAAGACTACTCCAATAAATCCAAAAGGATGTTTATCCTAGGGTGTTTCTGCTATACAGCAGAAGTATCATAACCATAATTAAAACAAATAAAATAAATTAAAAAAAAAAAAGAGCCAAACTGAACTTGGAAACTTTACAGAACAACAACTGAATTATAAACCAATATAAAATGTTCTTAATCTGGACAAATTGTTTCGAAATCGTAACTAGAATCAGAAATACTTTTGCTAATTTTTCTTTAAAGAAGGAAAATATCTATTTCTTAAATTAATAGTTTCACAGAAGGGGAAAGGGAACTTAAGATTCTAAAATTAAATAATAATTTTCTCCAGATGAACTTAAATGTATTAAATTGAGCCAAGAGAAATGGGTTTATAGTGAACATTGATGGGTGAGAAAAGAATGAAATATTTACACCTTGCTTTCCTGTCTATTTCCACCCTGTGACATGTCTAATAGAAAATTAATTAAGTATATTTGCAAAATAGCACAAGATTATTGACATTTTTCAGTAAACAGTGAATATTTCATTATTCTCACACAGAAAATTCTAGTAGAATATTGCTAGTGCAGCTATGCTATATAATCTATTATAAATAAACCATAATATTGTTCTATTTAAGGCAACTAAATTTTGGCATATTTAACTGCAGTGTGCAGACACTCAACTTTTTGAATTTTTATGATAAGTAACTGAATAGTAAGCCTCTTGCCTTTACCTTTTCCAAGTTGTCACCATCAATTATTCAGTCTGAATTTTTCCCTGGTTTCAGGATAAAAGTGTTTTCTGAGAGAATTCTTTAATAAAAGGAGCTTAGCCAGTGTTTCAGATGTATTTACATATCAAATTCATCAAAAAATATAGGTGAGTCTGGGGACTATCCATCCTATTTTTAACCACAGAATTATGGAATATGTTGAGTTGGAAGGGACCCTCAAGGATAATCTAATCTAATCTAATCTAATCTAATCTAATCTAATCTAATCTAATCANCAAGGATAATCTAATCTAATCTAATCTAATCTAATCTAATCTAATCTAATCTAATCAACTCCCTGTTCCTTGCAGGACTACCTACAACTAAACCCTCTGACTAAGAGTGTTGTCCAGACACACCTTGAACCCCAACAAGCTTCACTGCTGGCTCTAAAATTGTGCCCTGGGGAAACTAACTAAGTGACAGGTTCTCAGCCTCATGTAAACCCATCAAAATATATATAATAGACTTCCAGAACATAAGGAAAAGGGTAAAAATATATATATAAAAAAATAAATAAAACAAACCCAGAAGACTTGAGTCCTAATAACATACCACATGAATTCAATGTTATCTTGAATGGTGGAATTCAATGATGTTATTTCAGTCATGGTACATGAGGTCTTGTGTCAAGGAGTCCTTCATCCTTGTCTTCTCATTTCTTATTTGTCTTTTCCTTGTGTCCAGGAGAATCTTCTATAGAGATCAAATGCCAGCTTCTATTTCTCAGTTCTGTAACATTTTTGAACAGTCTGTATGACCATGAAATGTCACATTTTGTCTGTCTAAAGAATTTTAGAAAAGGAGGAACAAATACTCCTTTTAGAACAGTTGGGCTTTGAACATAAAACTATGCATAGATGCAACAAATTTCCACAGGCCAAAATGTCATTTCCTTCTGGTGGTCATTCCCTTCTGAAAGAAGGAAATGTCATTTCCTTCTTTCTTTCTTACTAAGAAAGATAGTATTGTTTCTAATCTCCTCCAGTTAAGGAAAACTAATGTTTATCATTAATTATTTTATAAAATAAACATCCTAATTCTTCCATGGAAGGAGCACATGCTGCCTTTGGACAACACAATATTTGACTGTACTGATTTACACAAAGTGTTATCATAGTGAACACTGAGCACTGTAAGATCACGGAATCACACAATGGGTCAGGGCTGGTCCAACCATCCCAGAGCACAAGGCACGGATGGTGTGTCCGGATGGTTCTGGGCTCTCTCCAGTGAGGGAGACTCCACACCCTCTCTGGGTGATCTGTTCCAGTGTTTGGTCACTGCACAGTGAAGAAGTTCTTCCTCATGTTCAGGTGGAGCTTCCTGTGAATCTGTTCCTGCCTCTTGCCCCATTGCTGGGCACCACTGAGCAGAGCCTGGTCCATGCTCTGACCCCTCCCTGCAGGCACTGACAGACACTGAGGAGGTCCCCTCTCAGTCATCTTCAAAATCCAGCAGAAATGGTTTACAGCAATCAAGCTGAGCCGACCCCAGAAGCAAAGGGTGTCACAAATGTCTATCTTCTTTCCTGACAGAATCTGAGTAATAGCATCCTAAAAGTAAACAGAAAATCTGGGTTTCACTTCTCTCTTCCAACACAGCATGCAGAGGAGGAAGAAAGGGAGAAAAGAGTCCAGTCAGCATTTCACAATTATCTTTGCCAACTACAGCTTTGAGTGTGAACATGTAATAAAGAATCATATTTAAGCATATGAGAATAAATGCATATGTGGAGAGAGAATGTATGTTCATCACAACATGCATTAATTTGCAATGATGCATATGTATCAGTGGATGAATTTATACCAAGTTTTTTTCATAAAATCATGCACATTAACTTGTACTGAGCATATAGGGGCTATCATTATTACTCATATTTATCTAATGCCTTAGGCAACTGGTTCTGGCTTGTGAACTTTGTTTAGAGTGAATGCACATGTATCATTCAGACCTAGAAACCAAACCTGGATGTTGGGACACTTTTATAGAACAAGAGAATGACCAAGATCTTTGAATGTACTGAAGCCTCAGTATTTAGAAGAATTACAAAACACGGTTAACAGTTGTCCGTGAAAACTTTGGCTGTCAGGTGTGGTGAAGGTGTACAGAACTAAAGGCTTATGCACTAACATGCCCTTGCCTCTGTATGAAAATTGTTATACTGGTGATGCATTAAAATGTTTTAAATTAGCCTGAATAATTATTTGAATAAGAAATTATTTTAAAGCTTAGTATTGTCAACAACTGATTATAAGCCAATGCTAATTACATTCCTTCAGCCTAAATATAATATTTGGATTAGTAAAATAGAAGGATGCACTATTTGTCTTGAAGATCTAGGAGTGGCAGCAATGTCATTTAAGAAAAATTCATTTCCAAACTCTTCCAAATTTCAGCCTCTGTGAGAGAGTAACACAACCTCTTTCTCATCCTCACAGCTTCCCTCAGAAAAAAACTTGACTTGCAGCTGTGCTGCAATGCACTGATGATGTGCACAGTAATCTGCTGCACAGAAGAGAAGCTGAAGACTGTATGCCTTGAGTCTGGACTTCAGGCTGTAAAAAGCCTGAGATTTTGCTGTCAATTGTAGTTAATATCCTAGGTCATGTACTTCTTTTCCCTTCTTCTTTACCTTCTTTTCTTTTAAACATGGGAAATTAATTTATAAACAAATACAGAAAAAGCAAAGCTATCTGCAAAATCAGGTTGAAGCAACAAAAAATTTGCATCAAGAAAAGAAGGTCAAGTTTTGAGAAGATTTTTTTTTGTTTGTTTTGCCAAAAAAAGTTTTTTCCAACCACTTGGCCATTTTTTTTCCCTTTCCAGAGCTTTTGTTTCTAGCATTGAACTAAAAAAAACCACAATCAAAAAACCCAAAAAATAAAACAACAACAACAAACAAAACCAAACCACACCTCATTGCTCTTCCATATTTATAAAACCTCCGAATACAACCAGCTCTGTCTTCTGGAGTAGTTGCACAGGAAAACTCATAACATTGTGACCTCTCAATCTATTTGACTCAAGTAAATTTCTTAAAGCAGAAGTTTAGTAGCAGAATTTAATTTTTTTTCTAGTCAGTGATGTGGGATTTTTGTTTTCTAAATATTCTATATTTCAGTCACATCTAGAATTTCAAGATGATTCTTTTAAACATCTTCAAAATGTGAATAATCTGCTGCAATTCTTATCTGGTAACAAAATGCAGCTACACCTGATACTGTTCTATTTTATTGTCACTGCTCTTAAGGGGTGAACATCTTTACTCAGATCACATTCCTGCTTAAAATTCATTCCTCTAATCAGAATCTTTAGCTTTGTTAAAGTCAACCCCCACAAGAGTCAGTTCCTGTTTAGAGTAAGGCATGTTAAAATATTCTACGGAATAAAGTTTATTGCTGGAGAAGACATTCTTAAGCAAAAGGGACAACAGTGACCTCTACAATGTAAGGATTTTGGATACAGAACATGACCAGTGTTATTTAAATTTAAGGCAGTGTAGAAAATCTATGCAATACCCTGAGTAAACAAGACAAAACATTTTGACTGCAAGAACATTTTTTCTGGTTTTTTTGTCACACAAGTGTTGTACTGGAAGTGAACAGGTGAGAGTTTGCAGCACACCTGAATATTGATTGTCAGTGCATAGAGATGCGCTCAGGAATGTGAGCACACAGAAAAATCTGCAACACCTCTGTGGTGAAGATGCAAAAAATCATTGGCTGCTACAGGAAGCAAGAAGTGTGACCCCCCAATACAAAAGTCAGAGGATTGCTGCTCTGAAGAACTAGACCCAGAGCAAACATTTTTCACAAATCACTCCTAATTACTGTATTATTTTCTCCAGAGTGACATTTAAGCAATATGACAAGAATGACAAATATAATTACAATGTGGTCTTGGAAAAGTATGATTTTCCTTGGAGCAAAAAGTTCAAGGCAAGATTTGCATGAGAAGTGGGTGTTAGCTGTCAGAAACAAGGAATGGGGATGGCACGACATGAATAAGCCCAGAAGAAATCTCCTGCATTCTCACTTCCTCTTTGCTAACAGAAAACCATATCATTACTCTGAAAAACTTCTATTGTATTAGATGAATGTGTTATTAATCAGTGTAGCTAAATGCATCGATAATTTCCTTTTTGATGACAAAATTTCTACTCTCTGATTCTTTCTGAATTTAATCTTTTAAGGTCCTGTACTCTGGAAAATACTTGAAAATACATTTCTGAATATGTCTGTGTGGTCTGAACTCAGAAATATTTTTATCCAGATGTTTAGGTTGCTTTGTGCATTCAGTTCTTGATGTGAATGGTGGCTCCCTGATCAACATTCAATATAGATGAAAATTAAACAATAAAAGCAGACAAATATTTTTTTTCTGCAACACATCATACAAAACACTTTTGAAAACTGAAAATGGGGAGCTGTTAATACAACATTCTGTGACAGGGCTTATTACAAAGAACACTACTTCAAAGTGACTCCTAAAGATTGTCATATGATGCACACCATCTGTTGGTTCTTGTTTGGCTGGGTTTTTTGTCTGATTTAATTACAGCAGAATGAGGCTTTGCTCTGTGAGATTTAACAGGTAGAATTTGTACACAAATGAGAACTTCTCCTGAAGATTCAAAGAAACACAAAGAACAGAATAAGCCTTACCACTGTTTTTACAATGTGGAATACAGTAAAGTGAAAACAAAAATCATACCACATATGGACAAATATCTCCAGACAGTTGCTTTCTTTTTTTCCTTCTTTTTATTATTGTTGCTGCTACTGAGAAACGATGAAAGGAAGTAGAAACCTAACAGAGTAAGAAATATCCATCCTGAAATATCATGACACCTGAATCTCTCTCAGTAGCCTGAGTACTTATTATTCTCTGTATGCAGCTCACAACAGGAATTCACCATGTGAAGGCTCCTCCTGTTTTCTTTAGGGATATTCCAGGGACAGTGTGCCTCATTCATCTGCAAGATCAGGGAAACATCTTTGCACATACTTTTCATTTGTGCAGGCACATCACCCCACTTGTGTGTCAGGCTGATGAAAAGAAAATATTCTTCGTAACACGTGCAAGGGAAATATGACTGATGTAGAGAGTTCCAGAGTCTGGGAAAGGTGTAGCAAAGCACACAGAAAAGAATTTTGAAAGGCTGAATAGTTTGCTGAAACACATGCTATGTGTTCGTGAAATACAGAGCCTTCTTTCCTGACAACTTTTAATTTAATGCCTTTGAACCCTCTACCAGGTCATCTTCCTATGTCCTGTCCAGAGCAGACCTTTTACCAGCCACTTTAATTTGTCCCCACTGATGCCACACTGAAATTTTTCTGATGTGTGTACTTCCCCTCTTATTGTGACATCCTGACTCAGTCCCACTTTCCAAATCCTAGTTCCATCTCAGTGTCCAATTCCCTGGTTTCAGTCAGGTGACCAGAGAACTCCAAGTGTTGGTCGGAAGTGACAAGGTGTGAGTAGGAGGTGGGTATGGTGGGACCCTCTGTGGGAGAAGGCCATGAACTGACACAAGGTGGTGATGCAGGCTAGAGTACGGACATGGGCAGGAGACTGTGGCTCTTCTGTGCCAGCCGTGAAGAACTGCAGCCCACGGGTGACTCACACCAGGGCAGGGATGTCCCTGTGTTAGGGTGACTTGTGGTTTAACAATTTCTTTAATAGTTTTCTATTCCTTTTCTTACTGTCTGAACCAGGGATCAGAAATTTTTGTCCACTGGCAAACAGTAAAGTCACATAAAATCACTCTACCTAGAAATATTTTGCTGCCAACACTGTACAAGCAGTAGGAAACCCTCTGGAAAACTGCAGCCTCAGCCTGAGAGGGAATGGACCTGAGGCACCACAGCCTGGGAGCAATCTGGACCAGTGCACAGACAGGAGAACAAGATGTCAGGAAACCAATAAGTGGAGAGTGGCAGAAAGGAACCATTATGCCCAGCATAGCCAAAAATCATCTCATGATAAAAAAAACCCAAAAAAACCCTAAAACATAATTTTGTGATCACCTCTCTCTCCTCTGCAACCCAACACCTTCCTAAAATAATTTTGATGGAGAGAGTGTACCCAACAGTGAACACATTGAAAACAGAGCTTTATGGAGGGAAGAGGATAAATGCTACGTAAGTATTTCTTTGTCTTCTATACTTTTTTTATTTTTTTCTTACTGTCTGAATCAGGGGTCAGAAATTTTGTCCACTGGCAAGCAGTAAAGTTAAATAGAATTACCCTACTTGAAAATATTTTGCTGGCAACACAGTACAAGCATTTTGGTTTATTTTACCTTACTTGCTTACAATGTATAAGCATGCCATCCACAGCTCACCACATATTCCTAGTCCTTTTGCCTTGCCAGCTCTGTAAAGTGAATCTATTTTCCCAGACAACTTCAGCCTTCGAAGCTGCTAAAGGTCTATGTTCCTGTTCTCTATTTTGACCTATGTTCCTGCACTCAGGCTCCATCATACCATCTGTATTTGGTAGATAAATATTTTACTCAGTCTCTTGGTTCTTGCTTTAATGAGAAGTGAGGAAAAAAAGAGAATAGGGAAAGGAGCAGACCACTGGCCAGCTTTGGACCTCCGGCTAACACTGCTTTGACAAAAAAAGATCAGAAGTTGCAAGGAGAATGTTTTTAAAGAATGGCCAATGCAAAGAAAATATTTGAAGAATTAAGTAACAGATCTCTAAAGAATTGCAACTGAGCATCTGCAAGGCATTTAAAATCTAAATGTTAAAGCATTACTTTCAAGAGCACAAGGCTGTTTGAAATTATTTCAAGATTTGGGGTGGTGGGTTGGAGGGTCAGGACAGACTTTTTAAAAATAAACACAAGATAATGATAGTAGTTTGTACTAAAACATCTGACAAAAAAATTAAACCCATATGGTCGAAGTATGGGAGAGTCAGAACCAACAGTAAAACCAAAATGTAACAGTTATATAATGCTCAAGCATTACAATCTCCGTTACAAGTTCTACACTTGTCCAACTTCAAGTACCTGTGGCAATAAAATATAGCAAAGCCTTTTTTATATTTTTTTTTCTTTTTGCAGCATAGGAGAAAGATGTCAAACTTCTTTGCAGGAAGAAAAGTTAGGTCTGTGCCAACTGTTGATTTATATAAATACCCCATGTTATTTATTAGTGCAGTGTAGTGCCAGTATTGGCAGGTTTCTCTACTGCCTTTAATCTTGGAGAAAACCTTGCCAAGACAGCCTGACAGTTTCTTCTAGTATGTAATATTGTATGTCCTGGCTATTCCAAACTTTAATGATTTTTTTTAAGGTAATTACATTATATTGGAACAATTCTAATAATATAAGCACATGTTCTGATACTTTCACTGAAAAGCTATCAATTATAAGCTTTTTAATACTTATTGTCATATTTGTCTTCTTTGTTATTGCCACAGCATGAGATCCAGAGGTTAGGACTTCAACTGCTTACTATCCTTTACTCATTTTTTTCTGCATCTACATTAAAATTCATAAAAAACAATGTGCAACTAAACTTGTTACTCAACTCTGAGTTTTAACATTTTCTGGGATTACTAGGCTGTTGTTTTTCTGGGAGGTTAGTAACATTTCAAACATTATCATAATTTAGTGACTAAACTGTTTACAAGGGAAAGCAGCAACCTATTTAAGGGATGTATTTTATTTACAGAATCACTGAATATTCTGAGCTGTAAGGGACCCACACAAGATCAGCGAGTTCAACTCCTAAGAGAATGGGTACAGGGATCAAACCTGCAACCATGGCATTATTAGTACCACGCTCTGACCAACTGAGCTAATCTCCATTGCCACCTTGATTTTTGTGTATTATCAACCTTTTCTGCATGACCTTTATTTTTTTAAATTGTTATTAAAATTATTTTGTTAAAATATTCCACATGAGTACATACACCATCATGGCCAGAGCTTTCCATCACAGTCTTCTGAACTGTCTGCTTTCTCTGTCTTTCTTCATTAGAGAATTTCTATTAGTACTCAGGAAGATATTTTCAGCTTGAATGCTCTCACTTGAAACACATTTTACATGTCTCAGGAACTACAGAGTGTTTCCTTCTGTGGTGGTGGGAAAAGCAGCTGGCTTTCCATGTACAAGATTATCAAGTAAATTTTACAGGAGTCTATCAGATGTTATGCTGCTTTTCTTCCTAGCTCTAAACTCAGAAATGATTATGTTCTTTTTTAAGTAACATTCTCATTATGTAAAAAAAAAAAAGAATTTCTATGCCAGAGTGCTGCTAAGGAGGCTGTTGAGATCTGAACCATCAGCGAAAATACCTCAGTGGCTGAAACAGTAGTTGAATAGCAGAATTCAGACAGACAGAAAGATGCTGCAGCAACACCAGTCTACCATTCAGTTAATACTTAGGTAGCAAATCCTCTTAAATGGATTGAAAAGGAGGAAATCATTTCCAGCTCTCAGGATATCAAATATTTGTGTGTGAACATTTGTAAGAAATTGAAAAGATAATACCCAGTTGTCATGTCAAGTTCACTTTGGTGAATGACTCAGCATATTTGCCAAACTAGGGCTTTACCCACTACAGCTGATCAAGATTTCCCCAGTAGTAATAGAAACTGTTTAATTATTGCATACACCCACTTGCAAAATAGCCTGTGAATTGAGAGGAACACACATTCCAAAATCCTAATGCAGCTCACAAAATTTGTCACAGGAAGACCTTTAGCCATCAAAGGACCCAGGGAGGAAACAAAATGTGCTGAAGCTACAATTTCATCAAAATATGTCCCTTCATCACTGGAAGACGAATGTGCATTTGAAATGTGATGAATCTAAGCACAATGCAAGTAGTTTTTTAACCACTGCTCTAGCAAAAGAGTTATGTGCATAGACAATATATGTTACGCATCTGCTGCAGCTGACAGAGAAACAAAAAGGTAGCTCATGAATATGTACAACTGGGAAATATGATTTTTATTCTATTTTGAAATCACAGGCTTGCTGATTCCTTGCCTTCAAGAGATTATTTTATGATGTGAACTTCCAGCAGCTTCTTAAATCTAGCTTAACCTTACCATTTTTAAGAAGCTTACCAGAATTGTACTGCATTTTATGACCCATCTTCACTTATCTCATTTTGAAAAACAGCACAGTCACCTTAAAATAATGCACTGATATGCTTAACCTGAAGCACAGTTCCTAGTTTGGTAGCAGAGAGATACATAGACTTGCTTTACATCAAGTTTTTAAGAAATTATGTCAGCCAGTTACAAAGTCTTGGTTTTCCTGACCTTTGAAGACACCCTGAAGTTACCAACTGAAAAAAATATAAAAAAGGACTTCTAAGTCTGAAGGCAGATTAAATTTTATTTTATACTCACAGAAAGGCAATTCTGTCTTTTCTAGCTAGCTCATATTGGTAAGACACCTGAATTTTTGTGATATCTAGAACACAGGGTTATAGACTGCATTTTGTGTGCAACATAAAGTAGCCAGAAGACATCAGCTCACCCACAGAAAACAAAAGTTGTTCTTACTCATGTAGATAGTCCCTGTTCAGTTAGGGCATGCCAAAGGGAAGGCAACTAAAATAAATCCAGAAAAAAACCTCTATTTCACAGAGTTCAGGATATTTTAAATTATTTTAGTAAGGGTATGTTAGTATGTAATATTAATCAAAATAATCCTGATACAATATCTTTCCTCTTTCAAGTGTCAGTTTGGTGCAATCAAAATACATGACAAATTTTTTAAAAATGTATTTATGAGGCAAGAATTTTTTATTTTGACTTTATTGTTTTAGAAATACTAAGAGTACCATTCTAGCAAAAATATTGGAGCAGTAAAATGAAGTAAAAATGCCAGATTTTAGGATCTTATAAAAAAAATTAAGAATGATGTTATCAAAATATTTTGTCTCATGAGAAAACCATTTTCATTACCTTTAATTTAGGTTTGGAAAAAAAAGTCTTCTAACTTTTGTCTCTGCTTTAGCTGGGATTTTTTTGTGTGAATATTGACATAAAACTATATATATATATGTATATATGTATATGTGTATATAGTTTAGTTTCAAGATGCATTTTATAGTTTGTTTTGAGAAAGACTGAGTGTATTTAACTGGAAAAAAATGATGTCTCTATGCTGTTAGTAAAAATCAAACAGCCGACTGACTTTAGAACCAAAGCATAACCTTGTTGGTGCACTACAGCATATAATATACCTGCCATAGTCTGTTTTAGGAATGAAAGAGAAGAACCATTTAAAATACAGGCATGCACATCGTATAATTAGTCACGTGAATACCTTACCTCCTGCAAAGCATACCTTCAAAAGAAAAAGCACAAGGTTTTCCCTGGCAAAGTGGAGTCTTCAGTAACAAGAATGCCGACAAGTGGAAAATGAAAGAGAAATAAGTTTGTTAGGAATTATTTTCTGAAGATCATTGGGTTGGATTATGTTGCATGGTTTCTGTAATGTGGAGCACACTCGTTGCCTTAAAGTTCAGGTAGTCCAGTCTCCCTGCCATGGGCAGGGACACTTTTCATTAGATCAGATTGTTCAAAGCCCCACCCAATCTTACTTTGAATATTTCAAATGACAGGGCAAACAACCTGTTCCAGTGTCTTGACATCCTCATCACAAAAAAATATTTCATATGTTCAGTTGAGATCTACTCTCAGTTTAAAACCCTTGCCCCTTGACCTGTCACCGCTTGTCTTGGCAAAAAGTTTCTCTCCATCTTTCATCAACTTTCTATATTGAAAGGGCACAATACGGTGTCTCTCAAGCCTTCTCTTCTCCAAGCTAAGCAATCCCAACTCTCTCATAGGAGAGAGAGTTCTAGACACCTGATAACATTTTCTGTCTCCCTGCCCTGCTGCCCATGGGGCTTTGGATGCAGCCCAGCACACGGGGGGTTCTGGGCTCCCAGCACACAATGCTAGCTCATACCCAATTTTCAACCAACAACATCCGTCCTTCTGCCCAGGGCTGCTCTCAATTCATGTATCCCTCAGTCTATACTAATATTGGGAATTGCCCCAACACAGCTTCAAGATCTTGCACTTGACCTTGTTGAACTTCATGAGATTTGTGTGGACCCACCCCTCACACCTGTCAGGGTCACTGTGGATGGGATGGTGTCCCCTCCCTCTAGCAAATTACCTGCACCACTCAGTTTAGTGTCATCTGCAAACTTGCTAAAGGTATACTCAATCCACTGATGGTATTGATTAAGACATTAAATAGTGCTGAGATCCTTGAGGGACAAGACCTTTTACTGGTTTTTACTTGTACACTGAGTCAACAGCTGTAACTCGTGGTCATCCAGACAATTCCTTACATGCCTAACAGCCCACCCATCAAAACCCAAATTTTTCAAGTTTAAAGGTAAGAATGTTGTGGGGTATTCTATCAAAGTCCAGACAGATGATACTGATAGCTTTTCTCTTGCCCACTAACACATTTAGTCTCTTATAGAAGATTTCTAGCACATTCAGGCGTGATTTGCCCATGTTGGCTGTCTCTAGTAATTTCCTTGTGTTCCTCAGTCTCAACACACCTTGCAGAAGGATCTGCTCCTTAATCTTCCCAGGAGCAGAGATTAAGTTGACAGTTTGGTAGTTCCCAGGGTCTTCCATTCAAATCTTTTTAAAAACTTTTTAGTTTTCCTTTCTATAATCTGAGGTGCTTCACTTGACTTGCCATGACTTTTCAAATGTCAGGGAGAGTGGCAAATTGGCAACTACATCAACAAATTCCTTCAGAGTACTGGGATGCATCCTGTTTTGTCCCATGGAGTTTTATATGTACCTCATGGGGCCTTGAACCTGATCCTCTCCTATGATGGGAAGGACTTTGTTCACCAGTCCTTGAGGTTCAGGGACTTGAGAGAGCTGGGAAGAGAAATTGTCTTTGGAATATGAGACAAAAATTTGTTAGAGTGCCTCAGACCCTCTCCATGTTGCTGGACACTACTTCTATAAGACTGGGTACATTTTCTTTCATCTTTCTTTTCTGGACAATATCCCTGTAAAAGTTCTTTTTATGCTTTTCTCACTCTACCTAAATTCAGCTCCAACTGTGTCTTAACTTCCCCAGTTTGATCCCTACACATCTAGATGGTATCCCTATATTCTTCTCAGGAGACATGTTCCTGGTTCCAGTGCCTGTGCATTTCATTGTTACACTTTAATTGGGTCAGAAGGTCCCAATTAAAGCTGTGATGGTGTTATGCCATCCTTGTCTGATTTTTTATACACAGGAATCAAGATCTCTTTCAGTCTAAATAAGTTTAAAGAGATGCCATTTCTGTTCATCTCCTTTGTTCCTGAGAGCAGTTTCCTGGGGAGTCCCATCCACCAATTCCTTAAATAACTGCAGGCTTGTTCTCCTAAAATCAGTGTTCTGACTCTCTTCATCACTGAGAATTCCATCAAGGTGTGATCACTGTAGTCCATACTTATATCTCTATTTTGTTCAGCCACGTTGGCAAGCAACTGGTCTAGTAAAACTTATCCTTTGGGCTGTCTATCACCCGAAATAAGAAATCATCCTCTATGCAAGGAGGATATCCTTGGAGGAAGAGTCTTCTGTTGCTGACAAGCATTCCCCTTGAGCAATTCATCCCACCATGTTTCAGCAATAGCAATTGGATCACAGATTTGCTAATTTCACTGTGGCTTTCGACTCTTCCTGCTTCTTTCCTAGGCTGTGTGTGTTTTTATAGGGCACCCCAAATGGGCTGTTGAGCATACTATAAAACATATCCTGAGAACCCTTGATCATGAAAAAGATGATAAGGGCAAGATAGAGGTGGAAGAAATGTTTTAGAGCCCTTTTAAGAATAGTAAACATTAAAATTTTGATAGAATAGTGTTCCGAGACTATATTGTATAAATTCTTGGATGTCTTCACCAGAAGAATATTTTTTCATAAAAAAACTGGGAGTTCTTGGTAATTCTCTTAGCATTTTTCCCTTTATTCTACTTTAATATAAGGAGAAAATGAAGAAGGAAACAATAACCAGCATGCTTCAAATGAATCTTTGGGTACTTTTTAGCAGGTATTCCTGCAGTGCCCTCTTGTGATAAATGAGCTCTGGGCTCTTGAAATATTTTTGACAGTAATATAAATTAATAGAAATTGCCAGACTTGTTCAGAGCTGCCAAAAATTTGTCAGGTCTTCAGACTCCCAAAATGACAAGTACCAGCTGCTTCAGAAGAACACGAAAAGAACTCAGATGGCTTCCATATCAGAAGGTTCCTCTGAAACTTTGTCAAGGTTAATTCCTGTTAAGAAAATGTAGAAACGCTTACTTGAAGTTAAGTCACCAACTTATTTAGCTGCAAATTCTGTTACTGGCCACAAAGATTTATTTTATTTTCTTTTATTTTTAATCTGATGTTTTTAACCTCAGAAACATATTCTGTTCCTGAGTTTACCTGCTCATTTCTAAATAGTTAATTGATCATTTTTTAAATTTCATTGATGTTTCCATTGTTTTCTTTATCATAGAAGAAATGAGATTTATAGAGAAGAAACAAGATACAGACAGTTTAAATTCTTGTGCAGTTGATTATTTTATTAAAGTGATTTCCAAGCCTTTTTTGGATCTTTATTAACTTTTATTCTCATGTGGTGTGCTGAGATTTCCTAAATAAGGTGAATAAGATGATCTGACAGTATTCCATGCGAAGGCACTGTAACCAGTGTCTATCAGTTCACTAATACGTATTACTAATTATTGGAAATTTGGGGTTTTAATAATAATAATAATATTGCTGACTTTTCTAATTTTTGTCTGATCAGAGGAGACATGGATTTTTCTGTCAAAATAGGAAATAGCCTTGGTACCACTGTGTTCATTTTAATTTGAGCTTGATAATTTTAGTTCTAAGTCTTGAAAAACAAATGCTGGGCAAACTGAAATTCTGAACAGAAAATTTGTTATCTGTTCCATGCATCTTGGTGAATCCCACTAGGAAACAGACTAGAACATTTTCACTAATCTTTTTTTTTTTATTTACTGATACACGTAAGTGTTTATTTTTTTTATTTCTGTTGGTTAAAATATCTTTCATCAACCTCAGCTTTCAAATTCTGGACTGCAGATGACTTGGCATTGCAACAGTCACCCCAATTTCATTACATTTCTTACATTCTTTAGCTTATCTTGTTTATTAATCCAAGACAGGCAACTTTTATAGAGATTCTTCATGAAGTTAAAACAAAATCTTCTGAACATGCACCATTCCCTTTCAACTCCACCTATTGATCCCTCCATTCCTTTATTAGACCCTAAATTAACTAAACATGATTAGACTGGAAGGCTTTATTTTGGTTTACAGTTTTGAGCTAGAAATCCAGTTAATTACCATTCCATTGTATCTATCTTGTGAAACATTGAGTGAATCGATTGTGATCTAAGCTGTGTAGACACCTTTTCCCAGTCTTCTGTATTTCCATAATATTATTCTTAATTTAAGAGTTGTGTATGCATTCTTTGTGATTGATATTTTTGGAAATTTTATTTCTTTTTATTTTCTTCTTTTTCCTTTTAAGCTTATGTTATCAATGCATAACAGAAAACCTCACAGAAGTGTGTCTGATATAGGCTACTTGGATTCAAGTCAGTCTTAAGAAAGAATGATAAATAAATAAAAAGTTGCTGTGCTATTAACTAATCTGAAAAACAGATTGAAATATGAAATCTGACAGGTTTCTTCAAAGTTACATCAAAATTTTTACAGCAGTTATACATAAAACAAGCATGCATTTCTTTTAAAAATATTTTATTTGGTCACTATTTTTTTTTTGATTTTCTGTTACAAAAAGGTGTTTGCAACTTCAATCAGTCAGCCCACTGATGCCAGTATTAAAAGGTGACATTTCAAGCTAAATGCACTTTCTCATTGAAAGAAAAATTGGAAGGAAATTCAGAAAAGTAGGAGAAACCCATTCAAGTTCATCTAACAAATGACCATTGAAATTACAATGAAAAATTCAACACTTCTTTTTTTCTTACACCAGACAGTCACCTATTTTTCTTCTACAAGTCATAATAATAACTTCTTAGTCATACCTACTCTTATTTGACTGTCATACAAAGTATACTTATTCATTTCACATAAATGCACATTGTATGTATTGAAGTATAACATGAGCTATTAATGAACTAAAGGAATTATACAAAGATTTAATACATGACTCTACACAAAAATCAATTAAATAACTGAAATAACTATGCTTTTAATAACACTCATTGCATATAATTTTTCCTGTTTTGTTAGTGAAACTGACTAGGACTTTTTTAGTGACAGAAACTAAGGAAATGCATCTGACGACTTGACCAGGCCATTGAAACTCTTCCTGCAGGGACCTACTAAACCAGGAATGAAATGCAACAGCATTTGTCACTTGCTGCCATCAGCAACCTTTCAGTCTGGGCACAGGGCATCCTGGTGACCCCTGGTGAGAGCATGATGAGGCAATCCATGTGATCAAGTATTCTTCAGTTCATTTGCTGCTTATGTTTCCTTTCAACCACAAATCCAAACCTCATTGCCTGTGTGAAATATCAATTTATGACATGATCTAATTTCTCGAAAATGTAGAAACTTAGCTCTGATTGTGTTATGACATGTAGCACCAATGAACAGTGGTAGTTCCTCATCAATACTGTCATTTTTGTCGAAACAAATTCTTAATTTCCTTTGTGACTGTGTTTTATTACTGTTATTCATTACATGTGATTCTTTGCATGTCTTGTAAAGTAGCTGTGAGAAAAAATCATAAAGGTCTCCAAATGTTCTTCATAATATGGCAGCTTTTCCCTTGCACAAGAATGTAAAATTACCAGTGTGGGTTCAGAAGTAAAGGTTTTAACATCCCAAGGATACAAAAACAACTCTTTCCTTATTCTTTTAGCCAGGCATGTAACACATATTAAATCTGACACTTACTACATCAAATAATGTGACTGGCAATAAAAATGGCCCATGTCTTACATTGAAATTGATTAATAAAGATTATGTGTTGTTTTTCTCTTTTCTCTCTTCTCTCTTCTCCTTCTTCTCCTCCTCCTTCTCTTTCTCCCGGTCCACTGCTCTTTTCTCTCTGTTCAAGTTATTATTCTTTGGGTTTTATACCTTTTTCCTTTTTTTTTCCTTAATCATTCTGCCATCTGATCTCTTCCCCAAAAGGAAGTAACAAGGAATATTCTACAATTTTTTCCCCCTTTAATTCTCAGACTGAGAACCTTCCATTGTCACTTAGCCACAGTAAGGAATATGAGGCTGAATGCCTTGGGGACTTTCTTTTGCAAGGAAAGAATTTGGAGAAGCAAAGCACTTTAACTCTGAAATGATAAGCAGTAGAAATGGCTGGAAGCAATAATAAGATTGTATTGCTGCAATAAGATCTTAATAGGCAGGGCAGGACATCTTTGCAGCATGTCATTTTAAAATGGTCTTCATTTTAAGGGAAAGAGGTTTAGTGCTTGGCTAAATGCAGATATACATGGAAGGTGTAGAATTGGGACCTGAATCAGACATATTACAACTTTCTGTACTATGTCACAGGAGCAGTAAAGTATCTCTACATGTAAATGCTTTGGGGATTATTTATTTTATGTAAAAATCCAACCACCTTTACTGCAATAGAGTTACTACAGAGAAATCAAAATAGCTGGGTAGAGTAGGAATTGGATTAACTTATCAGGTTTTTCAGTTCAAAGTGCCAGTGCAGTTCAGATAAAGACAGTCACAAAATCAGAAATGGTACTGTGGTTATGAAAGGAGAATAATCTCATACATGAAATAGAGTGTCTGGCTGACATAACAAAAAATTTAATACTGCTGTCTACATGACGGACATGACACCAAAGTGCAATTAAGCAACTGCCTAGATTTACAAATAATTTGGCCAGGAGGTGAAAACACTTAGTAGCTGGTATCAACAGTGTGATTTGGATTTAGGATTTTTTTGAGCAGGACTGCTTTCTAGCTAAGGATATTGCATTATGTCATATTTGCCAATGGAATAAAAGCATGTAGGCCATTCAGAGAAAAACACCCCTGACAATCAACTTTGTTTATCAATGGTTTCCATGAACTTCGATGGAATTCTTGTAGACTGTGAAAAGGATAAAATTTAGCATCTGAAATACTGTGTCCTTATAGGGATAGATAGGTCCTTGTCCCTGTAAAGTTTCTAATATTGAGCAATATTATGTTTTACAAAATTATTTTGCAATGATAAACAAATGACTGTGGAGGTGACAGTAGTAACTAAACCTTAGATCTTATTTACCTCCCTATATTTTTTTTTTAATTGAAAGTCTCAGGGATTTTCTGAAAGTGAATTGCACCCAATGTTCTGACATGGCACTATCATTATTCCTCACACATAATGCTTTTTCAGTGATAGAAAAACAGGTTGATAATCTTTCTTTCCATTCATTCTCATTGTTTGTCACATTCGCTTGACTAAAATTAGGTTATTGATTAGATCTGTGATGCAAGGAGCTGTTTCCAATATATTGATATAGCGCCTGAATATTAATGTTTTATTCTGATACTTAAAATCTTTTGCAGTACTCTGGGAAATTTGACAGATATTGTAAATAAACTATGTTGCCAATGCAATTCATTAAGGCTCAGTCAAGCTACTGACAATTTAGATGAGATAGAAATTAATAATTCTCCTTTCCCTATTCTCCCCATTAATCATATAACTATCTGGCTGGTAATTCGAGAACCAAGTTTTGGTTTTTTTAATGCCAATCTATGGGTTGAAAATTTATGGGATTTTAAAAATCTGAGTCAAACTAAATTTAACAAAACTGCATTAGAAATCATCATGGAGTAGAAAAGATTCCACCCAGAGAGCGACAGCCTGTCCGTGAGGGAATGTTTCCACCTTCCCAAAATGCAATGACATCTTAACAAAACAGTAAAAACCTGCTTCAAGTGTGGATAATAAAAGAGTTTTTATGGTCTGATTAGGGAAACTGTTTAGTTGGAGCCCAGACAGTAAGACTGACATGTGCAGAAATGAGTAAGACACACAATGTATCGAATGGATATTTTGCAGAGCATAAGGTATATGACGGCCTGTGCATTGAGGACCCCTGATAACAGGGGTCACAGGCAAGAGAAATCCCAACTCCTCTTGGAAAGTCAGGTGTGTAAAGGAGAGCAGAAAGTCTCAGACCTTTCAATGACACAGTGCTCAGGAAAATTTGCTCATCAACTAAAATAATCACACAATTTAACTTGACACATAGAATCACAGAATGGTTTGGGTTGGAAAGGACATTAAAGTACATACAGTTCCAACCTCCTGCTGTGGGCAGGGACACCTTCCAGGAGACCAGGTTGCTCACAGCCCCTCCAGCCTGTCCTTGAACCCTTGCACGGGTGAGGCATGCACACCTTCTCTGTGTAACCTGTTCCAACGCCTCATTACCTGCACAGGGAAGAGTTTCTTATTAATATCTAATTTAAGTCCATCCCTTTCAGTTTGAAGTCACTCCCCCTTGTACTGTCACTAACTTCCCGTGTCAAAATTCCCTCTCCATCTTACTTGTGACATCCTTTAGGAACTGGAAGGGTCTCCCCAGAGCCTTCTCTTCTCTGGGCTAAGGGGTCCCAATCTCTTACCTCTCTCTATAGCAGTGGTGCTTCAGCCCTCTGATCATCTTCCTTACACTCCTCTGGATTTTCTTCAACAAGTCCAGGTCCTCATGTCAGGGTCCAAGAGCTGAAGCCCCACCCGGTGAAGTCCCACAGTTCTTGGACACTTTTTGCTAATATTGGATACAAAAACCCCCCTGACAATCACCTGACTGTTGAGTTTTTTAACAGTAGCATTATTTATCTTTACTAGCACTTTTACAAACCTAATGGGCAATTCATTTAAGACACAGTGAGGAAAGAGGAGGTCACAGTGAGAATACAGAAATAGTGAATTATCATTTATTTTTGCATATTGTCCCTAACACTTTGGAGCATAAAAAGTTTAGAATCAGAAAAGCAAATTATTTTTTGCCTGCACTATTAAAACATTTCAGAGAACTTTCTGAATACATGTGTTCAAAATACTTATAAGAAAAACCACAGAGTAAGCAGAATGACCTAGAGAGTTCTTAACAAGATAGGTGAACAAAAATGTGTACCTTTCCAGTTTTCATGCTACTTTTCCCAAGTTCCTAGCCACACTGCAGTGGCTGAGAGTTTGTATGTCAATATGGTCAATGTTGCTGGAGAGGAAGTTATCAGTTGACACAGGATAACCTTCATCCTTCTGATCCACATGTCTATCCAGGCTAATCCACCTGAACCAGATGAATTCATAGGGTGATGAGTGAAAGAAAATTTCTTCACATTTTATCCAAAGCATATCCCAATCCATTAGAGGCTTTCTATTGACATCAATAGATTTCAATGTTTCAACACAGTGAATAAGAAATATGCTAGAAACAATAATTCATACATTCAAAGCCATTTCAGGTCTCCCAGTCCTTATTTCAGCACAACAAATTTTTAGGAAGTCCTTGACAAACAGTTCGGAAACTTCTCAATGTTTTAAGACATACATTCTTAAACTTTATGGAAAACAGAACACATGTAGAAAACATAGGTTTTACCCTGTTTGCTTGGCATTATTTTCTCATTGTACAGAACTGTCGGATGTTTCAGTGTGAAAGATGTTCTCTGCAGTATCATCGTATTTGATAGAGTAAATTCCACCCTTTATCAGAATAGGGATCATTGGAAGGACATTCTAATAATCATGATGTGCAGCCATGTCATCACTTTCCTGTTCATTCTCACTCTCCCCTCCCCAATTATGAAGTAGAATAGCAGCCATATCCTCTATTAAGTCTTGAAATTCTCTGCTCTTTAGTTCTATGACATGGGTCCAAATGACATTGGGTACAAAGCTTCATTCTCTCCCAGACGATCATTAAATAATATAAGCCATAAGAAAGGGAAAAAAAATCAGTTCTTTATCTGTCATGGCCTTTTTTTTACAAACACTTAGAATTCCTGTATCTTGTTATCTCATTAGAAATGAAACACCAGCAGCTTGTAGAAACTTTTGGTAAAGCGCTTCTTTGACATTAAATAGTTATTTAATATCGTTGCCATAGCCTCACTTTTCATGATCTGCCTTCTGTTCCCACAGCATTCTCTGGTTATAATGGACAAAATGTTCTCGTTGAGATCAGAGAAAATGTGAAAAGGTTATCAAAACCTTCACTTGGCCACCCTTAGGAAATCACGTTTTTGTCAAAATGAAATACGAGTAGGAAAAAAGATCCATGGAGACATCCTGGGATCTGAGCAGCAAGGAAGAACCACGGAGGTGTTCACAGGCCTAAATGAACATAACCAAGAATTTGATGGCCTGAAGACCATAATCAAGTTTCCTTCTCTAGCACAATAAACTTCTGTTACAAGATACTAAAAGAGGCTCTATAAGTAATGGAATTATGTAAGCGTAAAAGTAAATTATCATGCAGGGCTTTTGTTATCCTAGTTGATGTGGACTACACAGAACCATTGGAAAAGAAATCAATGCCGGATAAATATAAATCTTCTTTCACTGTTTTCAATGGCAGTCAATAGATAAAAAATGAGCAGCTACACACTGGGTGCTCTCAAAGATAACCTAATTTTCCATTGAAAAACTTTTGATGATGAAATATTTTATTAATAAAATTTCCTTCATGACAACTTGTAGAGATGGAATGAAAATATTTTTTAAAGAAAAAGGAAAGCTTAAATATAAATGTCATTTTACTCAAGTCTAAGAAGGTAAGAATGATGAAATAATGTATCTGCCTAACATTCTACTTAAAGAATCTTTTATACTGTATTACCAATGGGACTTGATTGTTTTTCTTGTTCTTTTGAAACCTTGACATTCATTGTCAAGATTTAATCAGTCAAATCGTATCTTCAAAATTAAAAAAAAAATACCAGATATTATATTGTTTTTCTGCAAAGTACAAAGATTTCTACAGCAAAACCAAATTAATCTACTCTTCACTGAAAGAATGGACCATCAGCCACTGTAAATTAGGAAAGTAATCTAATTATTGAGGGATTGATTTGGAAATAAAGCCACAAAGGTTCATGTTCTAATTAATTTTATTGGGTTTTGTGTGTATGTATGAGAGAGAAACTGATTTTGTGATGATTTCTAACTTCAGTGAAGGAACTTTCCAAAACTAGATAAATATTTTCATACTTTCAGTTCTTTGCAGTCATTCACAGGCTCTACCCATTTCCCCTGCTACACTCATGAATTTAAAATAAATCTGTGGCATTGGCTGGCAATGAAAATTAAGTATCAAACACTGGAAATTAAGTATGATTTTAAAAAAACCCAGAAGGTATTCTAATATGGTGTTGTATTCACAGCATTCCAATAAATCTGTCATTTAGCTTTCAATTTTTTTTTTTGCATTTTCAGTATTGTATCAGGTCTACTATTTAAAATTTCCCATTAAAAATCATGGAATTTTATTAAAAAAAAAAAGGGTTTTTTAATAAAGGTACTTTAAAACTCAAGGAAAACAAGGTAGGTTGGAGAGCTGATAATGCATGATTCAAAAAAGAAAAAGGAAAGGAAAACTCAACACTGTCAACACCAGGCTAAAAATAATTATAAGAACAGCCAAATAATTTATGAGATTTCATCTTGTAAGCAGGTTTTGACAATATTGGGCTTTTCTTTATTCCATCTGCTGCTCTTTTTGCCTTTTAAGTTTTTTCAGATATGCTTAGATCCTATTTTCAAGTTTTTCCCTTGAAATTGAACCAATTCAGCCTAGCACTAGTTACATGTTACATTCAAACTAATATTAGTTAAATAACACTCAAAAAGTCACTGCGGATGACTCTTTCTCAATTTGTTCATATCATGAAAAGGGAAATTAGAACTGCTGGAAAGTGAAATAAAGAACAACAGGAAAAGCATAACCATCCTAGAAATTATATTGTCTTGAAAACTGCACAGTGTATCTACTATCTCAAAAAGTATTGTGGAACAAAAAAAAAAAGGGCAAATAATATATGAAATAATTAATAATTAGAATTTAGATTATTTAGGGTGATATGTTAAAGAGACCAGGGCCTTTCAGTTTAAAATCAAGGTAACCACACTGGTCTGTGACAGATGTTGAGTTGCAAGACGATATTAATAAGAAAATATTCTTTATTATTACTTCTAACTGAAAAGTTAGATTACATTAGACACAATTAGGTGACAGTCAAAGGGAGTTTGGTTTTGGCCACAGTGTATAATGAGTTTGGACTTGTAAGAGGACACTTTGAATATATAGAACCTACATATTGGTTAAAAATTATTTAGAAAATCATAGAAGAATATAATTTTCATTAATAGAAAAATAATAGAAATCTGTGAATAAACACTTCAGTAATAAAGAAGTAATGATATGCTGAAAATCATCAGAACCAGACAACTGTCAGGGAGGGGATCATGGCGTAGCCTCTTCCTTCTTTTAACCATTCCTTAAGCAGCTATTGTAGGCCACCACTGATGCCTGCATTAAGTTTTAACTCTCATGTTTTTCAGATTCTCTGCTGCCTAGAGGTGTAGTTCTGAGCCTCATATTAAGTGTTAGTGAATTCTCTTCGCAAAGTAGGTAGACAAAACAAATCCTTTCCTGCTGAAGACCAAGGACAATGAGTACAAGTTTCAGGCCCAAAAGCATAAACAATGGTGGACTGAAGAAAGAAAACTAGAAGGGTGGAACTTCACAACCTGAAACTGTAATTGGACAATTAAACCCCAATATGCAAATGGACCAAAACATATAAAAGTGTAAGACTTTGTGACCAGTCGTCCATTTTTTGTGACCATTTTGTGTCCATCTTGGGTGTAGCCCTGGCCAGGTTCTTGTCCTGCCCAAGGTGTACCCTTAAAGGTCTTTCAATAAATATCTATTTTATTCTCTAGCTCTGTCCAATCTCTGTTCCAGGTCAGCCTTCCCAAGGCCTCACCATCAGAAAAAAAAGAAAAAACAACCAAAACCAAAAACAAAACCAAAACCAAAACAAAACAAACAAAAACAAAACCAAAAAAAAACCAAAAAAAACAAAACAATACCAGAACTAGATGTCTGAGGATTTTTTTTCAATTTTGGATTAATGAAGCCAACTAAGTTCATCCGTGTGTATACATCCCTGTCTTGATCATTTTCCTTATTCAGCTTCCAAGTATCACTGAATATATTCCTTATGAATGTTTTGACACAGAGAAGTAAATCAACTCTGCTTCACTAACGCTGGTATTACAACAGTGTTATTACTTTTCTACTTTTTGGCAAAATTCAACTTGACCCACTTAAACTTATGTGCAACTCATGACAGCCTAGGAGAGCGTTTTAAATTGTACGGTGTTAACTATTCATGACACATGTAGAAGTTTGACTCCACGTGGAGTAAGCTGTAGTTACTTAGCTGTAAGCTGTGAGGCAGAGCTGTGAGCAACAGCTGCAGTTCATCCAGCTCCTCAAGAGAAAAGGTCAGGAAAGTAAATAAATAAGCAAATAGAGAAACAAAAGTGCAGATAAGTATGTCTTTAAACACATTTCTACTAGTGTCTGCCTGGATGTAGTTATCATTTCTACTGTTATCTGCAATCTACAGACTTTGTCAAAAAGACAAATAGAAGCAGGCTTTCTATTTATTTTTGAACCTGTTTCAGAACAATAACTTGAAAATATCAAAAATCAGGGAAACAAACAGGTGACATTTAAGATTTTCTTAATGCACATTTGATTCTGTGAAGTAGATAAGCTCTCTTCCTACACTGGGATGTGTTTGCAGAGAAGTACATCAAATAATCCTAACCAGCAGTGAGAGGGAGCCTACTTGCTAGATAGCATCAGACGTTCTTGGCAGTATCTATAAAATGGGTTTGGGTTTGTGCTGGCTGTGAAAATATTGAAGTATCTTCAATTCAGTGCATGGAATTCATGCATTCTTCTCTTTTCTTACAAGTGATGTTGGTGTGTCATACAAAACTTCCCTTAGAGAATAAAAAATGTTTCTAAAAATTATTTTTTAAAATCTTAAGGAAACATTCATGTTCTAAAAATGAAGACTTTTGTGATTTGAATTTTTGTTTTCTGTTCAATAATATTTTTTAAATAAAACAATATCAGACTGCCCTGAAAATGCCTTATATTTCTGTCTGCAGGTATTATTATTGAATGCTTAGATGGATGTTTATCTTGCACCATTTGTTAATTGAAAATAATGGTTTGCTGCAATTAAATTATCTTTTCATGGGAAAGAAAATGGAGTAGATATTTAGTGTTAGCAAGAACTCATAATCAGATATGAGAGCAAAGATATTTAATCTCTCCTCAATACTCATCCTACTACCATGTCTTCCTTCAAAGCAATAATCTGTCAAAATGCATTGTAGCACAGTGAAGATGTGTGTTACGGGACTTATGGTTACTCATACACTTTGTATATTTACAGGACTTTATGTATCTACCTTTTGTTGAACTGGTGATGGTCTGAAAACAGAAAGACATAATAGTCTACACTGTCAGTTTACAAGAAGCATGAAAACTCAGCAAAAGGAGAAAACTGACATTTTATTATCTTTTTCCTTGCCTTTCTTTTTTACGTCTTTTCTTTTTTTGGCTCTGTGATTTTTTAATTTTTTTTTTTTAGTTGGTATCATACAATAGCAATACAAATGCTTATAGAGCAGTTAAAAAAAAAAATCAGGGACTAATTTTTGTACCTTGCCTGGGAATCTATTGACCTATATTACCTCCTCATAATGGATTCAAAATTTAATACCTGCGGACATTAGAGTGGAGAGAATACTTTTTACTCTTTTTTCCTCCCATATTTTTATAAAATGAACTGCAAGGAGGGAATTAGCCACGAAGTTCACAACCTTCCACCTAAGTCTCTAACCAGACAGATGCAATGACAACAATTATTGTAGTCATTATCCCCTTCTGATGCTCATTTAGTAAACAATATACCTTTGAATAATGTTGAAATAAAGAGTCAATTTCTTTACTCCCTATCAGAACTTTAGCAATTAGTAGAGTGTGTACATTATAATTATTCATGCTGTTTGTAATTTAATTTAAAATATTTTAAAACATATAATAGTTTTTAATGGTCTTGGAATGTAGGCTATAAAAACAGGCAAAGATGGCTATTCCAACTCCAGTCTTTTAAGCACTGTTACATCTCTTGGGAGAAAGAAAAAAAAAAAATCTGTTTTACATGATGATTTAACAATGATTTTCTTCATTTCAACTTTTTGAGATTTTTATCTGTGCAGAATACCCAATCAAATATTCAAAGTGCTTCTTTTTTTGTGATTTCTGAAGGACACAGGGAACTGCAATGGTAAAGGATGTAGAGTAAATCATGACTCTGCATCTCAGTATCACTACCTCACAGTGCTGGCTGAAAAAATGCAGCATTTGATTTAATATAGTGGTGCAGTGTATTGAATCTGTTATTGCTGTTTGCAGTAGCAGCAACATTTGCTAACTTAACCTGCAGAAGATATTGTGCAGAGAGGTACTAATATTTTGCCTTGCACTGATCTTCTACACTTGCTCCTGCTCCCCCACAGAAGAATTGGTGGCAAAATTCCATCTTCTTTATAAGAAAAAAAAAAATTAAAAACCCCGAAAATTAAAAACCCACAAAACCAAAAAACAGGGAAATCAAAACCCAACTAGAAAACAAAACAAAACAAAAACCACCACCAAACAAAAACTCCCTATTTACTCTTGGCAAGCTTTTTGTTTTTTAAAGAAAAATCATTCATCTAATATTTAAAATTTATCAATATATAAAATAACTCTATATTGTGCCACTAAGCAACAGGAAAAAATCCTATATTCTTCATCTTTTTTTCACCTGAGCAATAAATGTCTGTCAGAGTATTTTTTTCCCTTCATGGCTTCCATAGCTGAGAAAATTTTTGAGATATCTTTTGTATGTTCCTTCACAGTTGTCAAGACTCTGAATCATACCAATAGGGAGATCTTTATATGTCACCACTAGAGTTTCCACTGACAAATATATTCCCCAAACAAGCATCTCTCCCTGATGAGATGTGCAAAAAACCCCAGTGAATTTCCCAAACATTTTATCCTCTGCAAGCATAGAAATCAGAAATAAAAATCTTGGATGAGAGCTCTCCATCTATAGTCTAGAAAACCATTTAAAATAATCTTGTACAAACTGATCCTTCAAAAGTAATTGATATATTTGGATCAACCGAACTACTACTACTGTTAGTGTTAGATGGTCATTGTCATAGACATTCATGGAGACAATATGTGAACTAAAGCAATTACTTTGTAAAGTATTACCAATAATATAAATTCAAAGGGTATAAAAAATAACATTTGAACATTGACTCGGAAGAAAGCGTTTGCAAAAATAGGTCAGGAAACATAAAAGCCCACACTTCATTTAGAAATAATTTCTAAAAGAAATTTTGGTCTAGTCTTCTTGCCTTGTGAGTTCCCAGCTGACAGAGCTGAAAATAATTTTAGCTATTGCTGAGGATGACAGATGAGCTGAGTCTCTGTTGAGAGAGACAGTAAATGAATGTTGAAGGGGAAGAAGGAAGGAGGCTGCAGCTTTCTGCTACTTCTGAAAGATATTGAAAACAGCAACTTTTAAAAACTGTTCACAGGCAGGCATTAAAAAAACAATTGCCACACAATCCAAGAAAGTACATGTTTGCATATGTGTGTGTATATTATATATAAATAAATGTATTTCAATTTTTGTTTTGCAAGGAACAGTTAATTTATGAACAAAAAAACAAACCCAGACCAAAGAACAGATTCAAATGCATTGTCTTTTTAGAGGCTTCTCTTAGTATGTGATTAAGTTACATCACCAGTAGCTGTCCCAAAGTTTAGTTTTGTATGCAGAATATAGATCTATTGAGGAATGAGAGTGGTTTTTTTTTTACACTCTTGGAAAAGTTGGATTTTCACTAGAAACAAACAAATTCAAACCCATAAAACAAAAAGATTTGCTATTCTTACCAATGCTTTATCCTGTAGCAAAACATTTAAAATTAGGATTTTTTCAGAGCCAAAATTTCAAGATTCTTCAAAATAAGGTCTTTAAAACTAGCTTAATTTCATTTCATTAATTTTACATTTGCTCATTAGTATCAGGTGACTTAAATACTCTACATTGTATGCTTTGCCTTTTCCTCTTCTCCTTTTTCATCATCAGTGACTTAAAATATACTTAAGGAGTCCAAATACTAGAAGTAATTTTCTCAACAAACTTGTTAAATCTGTTTCTAATTACTTTGAAACCCTGTAAGTTGCCAGCTGTGAGCATATTCAGAAAAGACAGAATGATAAACTCTGTTGAAAACACCTGGATAATTTTTGTCTCCTGGTCTTCCACATAATCTGCATGTTTTCCCAAGTGTGCATATGCCTGAAAAGATTGGTTGTTAAAGACTTGAACAGTTCTTTACAACGTCAAAGCACAACACAAATTGGGGTTTTTTAATGCACGCACATTAATTAATAACATTTAAAGAACAGATGAAACATACCCTGTGGGTAGTTCTACCAGGCAATCACACCAACAGAAGAAATCTGTAAGTTTTCCTTAGGTTTTCCACTAATGCATCCTTTTAATAGTAAAAACACTAATCTTGATCTAAATAAGACAGCTATAAACAGAAATTTATTTCATACTCTTCCTAAAGGATAGGAGAATGATTTATCCATATATCACGTGGCTGATTTGCTGTCTGCAGGATTCTATTAAACAGTATTTGATTATCCTAACTGAAGCAAGAGAAACTTCATTTAATTGAAAAAAAAAAACAGTAAGAAGAAACAAGTAAGAGATTTTAAAATTAGAAATGCTCATTGCTTTTATCAGGATATATCAAGCTATCAACAGGTCTTGTACCACATATATTACAATTTTTGCATGACATTGGATTTACAGCCTGTGACGCTTCTCTCTAGAAAGATAGATTCTAAAAAGAAACCCAGTTTTCCTAAGCATATAACAACAGCAACCAGGTAGTACTCTAAATTTAAACTCAGACATAAATAATCAGAACAGTTTATTATCACCAAAAATGTTTGGCCTTTCCTCTATGTGAAGGTGAATGAATTTTAAAAGATATTAATGATTTATCATATAAAACGTGATTAATAGAAAGCACAAAAACACCACTGAAGAGCTTAAAGTTCATAATATGCAGCGGTGCCTGCGTTGTCAAGCTCGGCCAGCCCCGGCACCACTGCAATCCAGTGGGACTTGGCTGGTCAGGAGCGTCAGCGAGACGACGACAGGAAGAGAAAAAGAGGGACTCTCGAGAGGTTCAGTCATAATAAGTTTATTAGCACTTCAGCACGCAGCCCTCACCTCAAGACGTCTGCCTCAGGAAAGAGAAGAACTGTCCTAGGGGATCAGCTTTTAAAGAGAGGTGTCACACAGGGGAGGGTTCAACCAGGGACCAATAGGGTACAACAGGGGAGGGGCTCACAACATAACAGACATGTACAACAACCAATCAGGACAAAGTGGGAGGGGGCAGCCTGGATCCTGCCCAATCACTCAACGTCTCTCCTGGAATCTTCTAGATGCAGGGAGGGGCCTCCAAGTGATGGACAGGACTGGGGGTTATATAACATATGATTGACATATAATTGTCACTGAGGAACAACCAATCAAATGACTGTAACTGGGGGAGAGGGTAGGGAAAAACCAAAGGTGAGTAACTGAAGGGGTACAAGGAACAAACCATCTTACAATTCAACATTAATTTATGAACAAATATTAAACTAAAAAAACCACACCCTCACAGTAATAATTCTAAAATGGGGAAGTTCCTGCTGATTTACCATAAAAGCATCTTTAAATTTTTTTTTGCAACAGCACTACTTCAGATTTATTTTCTTTGCTTTTTTCTTTTTTTTTTTTGTACACTCTTACACAGGTTTAGAAAAAAATCCAAATTACACAGGTTGAACATATGGTTGGACATGATGATTTTGGAGGTCATTTCCAACCTTAATGATTCTATGATCTGATGACACTGCAAAAGGAAGTAGAAAACATTTCATTTTGCAGAAAAAGTGAAGAATTATCTGTATTCCACCTGAAAAACTCAGGTACTGTTTGTTCAGAGATTAAGTGAATTTACATGATCTGTGGAACTTTAGAAAGACGAGTAAAGACATTCCTTAAGGAATAATGTATATCTGTATACACAAATCCAAGATTATATGATAGCAACCTTCAGATCCTCCACTATCCATTGACTTTTTCAGTAGTGTAGGAGTACAGTTTTATGTCTCCAAAGTACCTCACACTTACTTCCCATCCCCCCCAAAACACTAAGTTGTCAAGGCTAAGTATGTAAATTGTGAAGGCTAAATATATAAAAGAAAAGTATTCTTTAATAAATCTCAATATGCTGTCAGGTTATGATTGTATTTCCCTAATGCAGGGGGAAATTGCTCTTTCACTAGCTAATGATAATTGAAAAGACATAATCTAAATATGAAAACACATTGCAAGGTAATGGAAAAGTACTTGATTTAAGGTCATCTGCGCTCAGCCATTACAAACTGATTGTAAATATGAAGAAAAAAGTTCCTAATATTCTCAGCTTCTCTGTCTTGTTGCTAATGTTCATCTCTCCAGCTGTTATTAAAGTCTATACATGTATAGCAAGCTTAAAAAGGGAATCATTAAAATTATTAAGTGTGATTCTAACAGTATTAGTCGACATACAAAAGCAAAAATGAAGTTCAAACAGCTCAAATAATTCAATTTTCCAGACAACAGAAGAATGCATGAATCACCTGACTGGCTGAGACTGCTCCTATAGTTAAGAGGACAGGTGCTTTCAAAAGTTCTGTCCTACTTTCCAAAAGCTGAAGGCAGGAGAGGCAGGTGGGCTCTCAGAGTTGCTCCAACAATCTCAGAAGCTTTCAAATAACTATCTATCCACATGTATTCTCCTACCTACTGTTAGTAGGGCATAATGTAAATCTCTTTTCTGCAGTTCTTGCAAGAAACAGAGTGTTTAAAAAGCTAACATGACAGAGAATGCAAGACTGAAGGCAGAGTCATGTAAAAGAAAGGAAGATTAAGCAAGAAAGGGACTTAGACACCTTAATGTATAATGGCCAATTTAATAATTTATGTATATGTAAAATTGCCACTTTAAAACTCCCTTGATTGTGTCTAAAAACTGTGCATCTTGAAATTAATTATTAAGAATACTGAACACATTAAATAACTCTTTTGATTACAGTATTGCCCAAAGACTTTTTAAAGACTGGGACTTTTTCCTGCTACAGAAAAATAAATACATGAACCAAGAGACAATTCCATGTCTAGGATGAAGAGTATACATTTCAAGTGAGAGGTGAAATACAACACAGAAATTTATTTGAGGAGGACAAGAAGGGCAGGAGTGTATTCTCCTTGCCTCTCTCCAGGACCAAAGAGCACCACTCACAGGAAGGCATTATGGCTCTCTCCAACACAAATTGCACCTACTATTCACCTCAAGCTATGGACAGATAAAACAAATGACTGAGACAAAACTGTGTGGCATCAGCTGACTCAGGAACTCAAAGAACATTCCAAAATGGGAAATTCCACCACCACGTCACTTGTGCCCTTCTCTGAGACTCTTTCTGTTGTGGAGTTGCATTGGTCAGTCACAGTGATAAGAGGTAACATGCTGTCTATACATACACTCCTACATAAATAATAACACAATAAAATCCTGGTTGCAATCTCTATAAAAAATTCAACTATAAATCTTATGTATTTCTCCTATGGAGTTAAATTCAAAGCAACCTCAAAGTTTTTCACTGCATCATCTTGAGCCTATTGATGTGACACTCAGTTACACAGCATGAGTTATAATAATAGACACACTAACAAGGAAAAGATAAAAAAGAGACTTTTTCATCACTGAACCAAAGCCTGTTGTTTAATAAGTGAATTTTAGCTAATAACGACGATAAAATTTTGCAGTTCTATCCATTGAAACAGCATGTGTCAAAAAACTAGATTTTTTTAAAAAAGTTTTTATGTCATATCCCAAGACTTCACTGCTTTGATCATAAAGTTAATAAGTCCTCAGTTCCTTAAAGGAAGGAATAATAAATAATACCATAAGAATTAGAAGTGAACTTGGAAAAGGAGTTATGCCAGCAAGCATTGTACTGCACTTTCTGAAATCTTTTTTGAATATTTATTTGAAAACAAAACCTGAAGTTTTTCCACCTTTGGACATTCTTTTCTTACACTTCAAAATATCTGATACTTGAAATACCAGAGGGAAACCAAGCCAAGCCAAGCCAAACCAAACCAAACCAAACCAAACCAAACCACACCAATCCAAACCAAGCCAAGCCAAGCCAAGCCAAACCAAACCAAACCAATCCCCCCACCCTTAAAAAAACCCAAACAAAACAACAAACTCCAACTCATTGAATCATAGAATTAGGTTAGAAGAGATCTTTGAGATCAAGTAATCCAACTGTTTACCTGGCACTGTCCAGTCAAGCATTAAACCATGTTCCCAGTTGCTACATCTACACCTCTTTTAAATACCTCCAGATGTGGTGACTCCACCACCTGTCTGGGCAATGTTTCAATGCGTGACAAACATTTCCATGAAGGCTTTTTCTTCTTAAAATCCAATCTAAACCTCCTCTGGAGCTACTGGAGGCTGTTTCCTCTTCTATCACTTATTGCCTGGGAGAAGAGTCTGATTCCCACCAGGCTGCACCCTCCTTTAGGGAGTTGTAGAGCACCAGAAGGCTCCTCCTTGAGCCTCCTTTTCTCCAGCCTGAGCCCACCCAGCTCTGTCAGACACTCCTCACCAGACTTCTGGTCCAGACCCCTTGCATAATTTAACTAAAACCAAAACAAGAACTTTCATGTCTGTGGCTTTCAAGAAGAGGGATGGGGCTAATCTGTCTCCTGTAGTTAAACAACCTGTGATTGGTTATCTTGCAGTGAAACTCACACAATGTGCTGCATTTAGAGGACACATTTTAGAGTGATTTTAATACATGTTGAATTCAAAGATACTTAAAACCAAACATATTTTAATTCTGGGACCTGCAGAACTCAGCATCGAAAATTAATTTTTTTTGTGAAATTTGAAAAAAATTTTGTTATGCTATGGGAAATATTAGTATCTAATTCATAGTCAATGTAATATTTTATATTAAGAAAATGTTAGCAGCAGAGGGATAATAACCACCTTCATTGCAGTGGCATCTGAATGCAGTATTTGAAGGAAGTGCACATTTTAACATGTAATGTTAAAATTACTTTACTTCTTTTTTCTTTTTTTTTCTTTTTTTTTCTTTTTTTTTCTGAGCTGAGCACCAAAAGAAGAAAACCCTGCTATTGCATTTATGCTCTATAAAGTAATGTCTTGAATTTGTGGCACTAAGATGCTTAATTTAGATTTTACTAATAATGTGTTTGTTTTCTGCCAACAGTGGAGTACTATAAAAGCAGAAAGAAATATAAAGAGTGCAAGAAATGTTTCACTACATATCACTTACTACTGAACTTGTAATTAAATGTTGTTTTGCTTGAGGTCTTGTTATGGAAAAAATGAGAGTATGTCACTGGTTTTGGCCTGGACTGAATTAATTTTATTGGTAGTAGCTGCTAGAGTGCAGTGTTTTGGGTGAAGCATGAGAAAGAGATTGGTAACACTTGGATTATTTGACTGTTGCTAAATTGTGCTTACCCTAAGGACTTCTTGGTTTCCTATCTGTGCCAGTAAGGAAGTGCACAAAGAGCTAGGAAGGAGCACAGGCAGGATGGATGATCTGAACTGGCCGAAGGAATGTTCCACACAATAGAACATCATGCCCAATAGATAAAATGGGGCCAATTACCTGGAAGGGGGCTGATCTCTACTCAGGGATAGGCCGGGCATCAGTCAGTGGGTGCTGAGTAATCTGAGTAATTATGTTGGGTTCAGTGACTTTCTCTCTCTGTTCTTATCATTAAAATTATCATTACCATTATTATGATTATCAGAATATTTAGTATTATTAAGACTACTAACATGTTGATGCTGATTGTTATGACTGTTATTATTATTTATTTTTAAAATTATTATTACTAATAGTTTCAATTATTAGATTGTTCTTATCTCAAACCATGGGTTTTACCTTTTCTTTCCAATTCTCCTCCTCATGAGAGAGGTGGAAAGTTGTGGGCAGAGAGACCCCATGGTACTTAGTTGCCACATGAGGTTACACCACAAAAGCCACAGACCCATGAATCTACTAGCAATCCAACCAATGATTTAATAGTTTTACAGTCCAAATCAGATTAAATCAGATTCTAATTAAATCAGAAAAAACCCCTAATTGATAGTAGAGTTCTAGATTGTTATACAATTTTTACATGAAAAAAGTCATACTATTATATAACTATTTTTACTAGTTGCACACTCAGTCTTCCAGAACACATCTCGAACGCTTTCAATTGGCTGTTTCCATGTTTCTTGAGAAAAGCAAGACTCGCATTCAGCATCCTGTCTTTGCCAGGAGGAGTGTGATATTCATGGAGGAGGGAGAGTATTCCTTCTCTGTCCTGGGTCTGCTTGGGGATGCTTTTAGGCAGTTCTTTTTCTCCAGACTGCTCCTGTCCCCCTGCTCTCAGGAAAGAGGTGACAGCTGCCCCCAGCCCCCCAGTACTTCCAGAGACTGTTTGCCTGGCTGGAGCTGCCAGGGTATGCCATCCCTTTCCCTGGTGTCATTCCCAGGGATGGAGATCAGAAAGGCTGGGCAATGGGAAACCCAGCGTAGGACAAGGGCAGCCCAGACATCCCTGGGACCCAACACAGTCTGCCAAGAGCTACTGGGAAACCATAGTTACTCAGTTGCTACACATCTGGAAGTGGCTTAAGGTTGGTGCCCTCTTGACTCCCACTTTTTGACAACTTTCACCTGCTGAAATTTAGAATTGAGCATTAATACTTGGGATTTCTATAATCTGTATTTCATTCCACTGTTTCATTAGATCAGACACCCTCTGGTTCTTCATACTCTTGTGCTAAAAGGGTAAGAGCAATACCTTTCACTGCTGCAACAGGTTTAACTAAGCTTCAGACCAAATATTCAACTCTATAGAGCATCTTAATTAGAGAATCTCAAAATGGCTAAAAACAATGAATCAGAAATCCTTGCCACAATTTGAGTGATATTTCCCCCACTGAATAAATGAAGAAATGAAGGAAATAAAGAAGTAGCCTCCCAGAGGTGTTTTCAGACTTTCATTAAGGAACTTTCAGATGTAAGAATTGCATTCACAGGGAAATTAAAAGATGAGCATATTTTCTACTACATTGTAAACACTTAAGATATTTTTGCAAGACACATATTTTACATATTTGCATGTTTAACTAAAGATGAAAAGAGGCTACTTGCCAAAATCAAGTGGGGCTCAAAATATGGACTTTTAATATTCTAAAAATTTTGTAATAAAAATCAGACCAATTTATTTTTCTGTTATACTTTAAATTTCCCCATCATATTTAACTAGACTGAAGGGAGTGAATAAAAATTAATTCTGAAGCAAATAAACAAAAAAATCAACACAACCTCCCCCAGAATACAAAGGGAAAGTTGCAATGGCAATATAGTAGTAGGCCTTGCAGATAAATAATGGAGTAATACTGGCATATATTCATAAAAAATCATTTTAATGAGTGTAAAAAAAAAGATTCAATGACAGAAAAAAGAGATCCATTTCTGATCGTAAGCGGTGTATATATTGCATTTCTAATTGTGCTTTTCTTCATTTTCTAATGTGCACTCTGGGGAGTCTTATGATCCTGTTCTTCCAGAGTTTTTATTTGCATAATTAAATCCTTAACATATAATTTGTCAAATGCCAAATTATGTTATATAAAGCTCCAAAATCACTATTCTTCCTCCTCCCCTGACATAGTTGTTAGTTCTATTGTGCCTATACTGAATATCTAAAATGTTTGCATTAAAGCACATGTTTAGACCAAACTTTCAGAATGTATTTCTACACCCTTAAGGAAAAACATCCTGTGATGACTTTCTCCAGAAATGGCAAAGCTGAAGGCAAGTGCAGCAGGTGTTCAAGATGAAAATGAGTTCATAGGTATTGCATTAACTCACATTCTTGTGTGTAAATATGTACAAGGGCTCGTAGTTTCCATAAATACATATTGCACGCAAAGCCATCTGTCCCCAAAGGGGACTTTGTGCACTTGCAGTGACAGATCACTCACCCAGTTTCAGATTGTTGTACGTGTCTCACGTACTTGAATGTCAAGAATACAGTTTTCTTTCAGGACAACCATGTCACCCTTTCAAATGCATTGACCTGTAGCCCTGGTGTCGTGCCTGAGATGTTTTGGTGTTCTGAAATTCTTTTCCCAGGGAATTTTCTGTAAACAAGAGAAGTGTTTTTGTAAACTGTACTTTGTTTTTCATTTCTCTTTTCTTAGGAGGGACTTCTTCTTGATGTCCCTCTGGTCTGACCAATGTGATTGAAGGGGTTTGCCTTTTTGTCACCGATCAGACTGGTCTGTGTAAAATAGTTTATAGGGGAGGCATATCCCAAAAATAAAGGAGTCATTTCAGCCTTCTGAAGCTTGTTACACTACAACTGTGTCGTTGTAGTATAAAACAGCATCATTGACCCATCTCACATAATACAGTTTTCTGCAGGTTGTTGCTGGTGTAGGGAAAGTACCATTTAGCCACAGAAATCATCAGCTCCTTTTGGACATAGTGATAAGAGCAAACCATTTAGCTGAAGCTAATTATATAAGTTCTCTCTGAGGCAGAAAAGGAGAAGTGGGATGACATTTGCTCTAGAGGGACATATCTTCCTCCTTCATTGCCTGGAAAGAGACCTGATACAACTACTTAGCTTAAATACTTCCATTTTTGACAGTTAAATTCAAGTGAGATTAATTCCACATTGACTACCAAACACTGTTGAAAATCTAACCCAAGTAATTTATCTAAGGTCATATACAAATGGCAACGTATTTAATTGAATCCTATTTTCATAAATTCATGACTAGTGCTCTAATTATTATCCCATTCTCTCTGTGACAAGTGACTGAGTAAATGGGTTTTATGGTTTTTAATGTGTGTTTGGATTGAGTTGAGGGTGTCAGGCACTAGATCAGCTCAGAACCCATCATCTACCATATGTCAACAGTCAAATACTCTATTTATCACCTCCTCATTAGACGTTTAATAGTGTCAATGGAGACAGTAAGAGACAGCCATAGACCACATAGAAATAATGTGGAAAACTTGGTCTCAACAAACCTTTGGCTGTCTTGCAGGGGCAAGAAGTCCAGTAAATAACCTATAACTTACCATGAGTTTGTACTTTGTGTATTTTCTATCAACCTTACCAAGGTGAAGGGAGGTTTAAAGTTTCCTAATTATTTATGGAAACTAATAATTGGATAATCTGTCAAATCAAAAAAAAAGCAAGTAGTATATCTTTGGACAGGAAGGACATAAAGTATTTGACTGAGAAGTGAAAAGAACAAATGAAACTTTAAAAGGGTAAGAAAAGTTTCTTATTGTTTTGTTGTTATTATTTTTAATATAGTAATAGCAAAAGAATTTAAACCTAATGTAAGTTAAGAACTACTTGTAGGGGGAATGTGAAAATGGTCATAACCAGCTGAAAAATTATCTAGAAAGTTTTCCATAGGGAAATATATTCTAAACTTTGTGAAATTCATATATAACAGTTTCAAGATATTTTAAATTAGAGGAAGATTAGGAAGCAATCTAATCTTCACCTTGCAGAGCTTTTTAAATTTGAAAGTGTTTATAAAGAATAAAAACATTTGAGAACACTTGAGAGTTTCAAAGCACTTTTTTCCTGGAAAATATTTTCCCATTTTTGCCTTCTAATTTCAGTTCAGGATGTTTTCTTTTAAACTCAGAAAGATTTCTGGACAGATTCATTCAAAGCTGGTAAGACCTTAAAGGAAATTTCTTTTTTATTTGAACTCTCTACAATTTCTGTGCAACACCTGGCTAATAATTGATTTTTTGGAAATTCTGATTTTTGTTTTTAAGAAGTATGATAAGATCAAAGTCCTTTAAACAATAAAATCTCATTAAAACTTATCTTTAGAAAAAAAAAAAAAAAAGAGCTAAAGAGACATCAATATTTTAAAAGTTGAAATTTACCATGTACCAGATCAGAAATATCACTTATATATTGAGGTATTCCCTATGTGAAGCAAACTTCTAAAAATGGAAATACTGTTTTTATCTTGAAAAGTTCAATGTTGAACTTTGAAATATGAAATTATTTTGGGGTTTTGTCAGTGAAGTGTCATAAGAATTGGGGTATTTCTTCTAAACATCCATCCTCCAAAATAATACTTAAGTTTTCTAGTAGTACCAGAAAAGATATATTGGTATTTCTAAGCCAGCTCTGGAAAAGTTCTTGTTTATAACTCACATTTCCTCAAACAATTATCTAAGTCACATTTGTAAATTATGTTAATATGATAAAGATAAGGAGATTTAGGAGTCTAGGAGAATAGGAGTATCATAATGATCTTAAAGAAAAAAAAAATGCTTTTTCCCCCTCAGGTCACATTAGATTCCAGATTATTTTATTATTATGACTCCATGACACACTTTACTTGCAAGAATCATAACATAAAACAAATCACACAAAATGATTACTATTATCATTGTAGTATTAAATTTCCATTATATGGTAGAAATAAAAAAAATCTCTTAAAACAATACAAACATACCTCCAAAGAAATCTGATGTTTCCTGCAAGCCCAGCAGCTCCAGTAAGTGACAATATGGGAAAACAAACAAATTAATAGCATGGCTGTTCTAATTCCACAGAGTTTAAATGCCTGAATTCAAATATGAAATTGTACAAATAGCAAAATTAAAATGACGCGGACCCAAAAGCAATGTTTTTCAGACAGACAACACCCCATACACACTTTTAATGAGAAAACCAAACACGATTTATTATTGAGGCCTGCCTGGGGGAGGTCACACAATAAATAACCATCTTGAAGACACAGTGTGTTCTCAAAAGCATGTTGTTTTGTTTGAATTTTGCATTATTGCTATAAATTTAGTGAATGAACTGCAAAAGGTTTTGTAATATGCATGTTTTAGCAAAGCTCAGGAGCCCCTTGACCAACACTGCACAATGCATGCTTCGTGTATTTATGAGTCATTTTCTTCTGATGTCTTGAGTATTTTCTCTGCAGATATCCCCCTCTGAAAGATGTTAATTCTTGTTATCACTTAAAAAAAAAAAGGATAATTGCAAGTTTCTCAATTGCCTTAAAACAAAAAAAAACAAACAAACAACAAAAAAATCATTGCTTTTAGACAATAGAACACACTGTTTAAAAACATATATTTCCTGGAATTTTGTTTGGTCTTATGTCAAAATCCAGTTAAATAAATTTTGTAGTCATGTTTTCTGCACTTATTTGAGTAATTTCAACAGTTTGCCAGTCCAATCAGAGCACAGAGGAAAAGAATGTGGTGTGGTACCAAGTGGGATAAAAATATCAATGCTCAAAAGCAATCTTTAAAAAAAAAGTGAAGCACTGCTAAGGCTCTGTGAAATTTGTTTCAGAAAGATATTGAGAGATACATAATTAAATACTCCATATGTAGTTCAGAACACATATGTTTATACAGAATAGAACCTCACTTCTGAAAAACTAACTGAAGATATCTGTAAATAGATATATTTTATCACTGAAACATCAATCACTGTGTTTACCTTCTTTCCACATTCTTCCATTAAATCTAAGCCAATGGGACATCAAACACAGTAACCCAGACAGTGAATCATTAACTCTTAGTGCACGTTTTTATTTCTTTATAAAAATCAGTAGGGTATGAGATCGCATTGGTATGGTAGGCTACCTGAAACAAAGTCTTTATCCTTATTTAAAATGGAATATTATTTACAGACTAACAAAAAATGTCCTGAGTTTACAAACATATTTATTCAAAGATATTTATGCAAATGTAGTTTGTTTCTGCTTGGAGATTTTTTTTATTATATTTTTGTAGAATTGAATACTAGCAGTTTTTTTAAGTGCATCAATAAAAGAAAATGTTAAGGAAATTTAAACTCAACTCGGCCTGCGTCCAGGTCTTTCCTTCTCCTTTGTCATCACTAACAACCCAGTGAAGGTGGATGACTAAATCCAATCCCCATACACTTGCAAGATTTCATAACATGGTATTGTGAATTTCATGGAAAGATTACACTGTAAATTCAAACCATTCTGATAAATGAAATTCACCTTTTTTATATATTTCTAATGCAAACTGACATAAAAGTTTAATGTGAAGAAAATTTTGTGAAGAAATTCCCACAAAAATAAAAAAGTTCCTTCTATCCTTTAAACAGGAGAAAATATTTCATCAAGCAAACAAACAAACCCCCAAAATGCCAAAAAATTAATTATTTAATTAAGTTAAATACCTGATAGCCTATTGCATTACAAAATCTGGAACGCATCAAATACTTTAGTAGCACAGAAACTCCCCGGGCAGGATTTTTGCTAGACATGTCTAGATTCATGTCATCCTCTGGGAATGCCTTTAATTGACATAAGTCCTTTGTGTATCATGCACCAAGGAAAAAAAATGGGTAGACAACAGGAATGATTCCATTTTCTGGTCTTTTTTTGTGCATATCTGGAATAAAAGGATAATTTTCTGCCTTTTCTCTAAGCATTACAAAGCAATGGTTTAGGATTCTCTGTGCTGTTTAATTAATATAGTTTGTTTCCTTGAGAAAATGTCTACAGACAAATAGAGATATATATTTTTTAAGGAAACTAATTTTTTTTTTAAATTTTATCTCAGAAAACCCTGTTTATTTTGGCTAAATGCAATGTATGAAACTATTTTAATAATGATTAAACAGAGTGAAAGATTTTACTCTGCCTTATGAGGATTGCAGTTTGATTAACTTTGTTTTCACACTCCTCTCCAAGCCAAACTCTCAAATTTTATTCCACTTCCCAAAGGACGCTCTCAGATTTTCTCCTGGAAAGAAGGTTGTGATGAATTATCAGAATGATACACTATAGGAAGTGCTTTCCAGGTTGGGAAATGAGCCTGAGAAAAAAAAAAAAAAAATATGTAAACTGAATTACAATTCCTATGGAAGCCTATGCAATTTAAAAACATTTATTTGAAAATCTATTTTTGTTTGAAGTCTTTTCTTCTTTGCAATGCCAACAATAAGATATTTTCTGGAGACAACAGGTACTATGCATTAAAATTTCCATTATAATATACCCAAAGCTTTTGCAGAATCCCTCTTCCCACTTTTAATGGGAATTCCTTACTGGCCTAATATGGTATACACTGAAATTGACTTAAAAAGTGAGGAAATAAGCCTATCTAGAAATAAATTTTAGTTAGATGTGTTACAAGAAAAGAAAAACATAGAAACAAATAAAAAAACTGGAATAAAAAACCAGCATTCTGGGATGTTATATAAGAATAATAGCAACATAGAATTATAGATGCCTTTTTAATTTTTATTATTATTACTATTTTATTTTATTATTTTAGGAAACAGATTTCTACACCTGCTGGAAAGACTATGTTTATCTGCTTTTAAGTTTTCAAAATTTAAAAATTAATCTAGGATGCATTTTAAAATGTTTCTTACTACAATGTCAGAAGTTCGAGTCCTCCTGTACAGACTGGATGTGGAGGTTTTTTGTCTTCCAGTAAACCATAAATATCTGCTTTGATTTATTTTTATGTGCTACAACTTATTGGTTTGTAAATGCACACAAGAAATATTAGATAAAAGCAATGAAAAAAGCTACTTAATAAAATATGTTCTGAATTTAGCAGCTGTCAATTGAAATTGTCAGCTTCATATCAAAATGCCATTTTCTGGGGTCTTTAAGAGAGGAACATGTATGACTATTACAAAATTCACTGTTATTGAAATAGAGAGGCTCACAGGCCAAAAAAATTTAATAACTGGAATAACTGTCAAGTTTCTGATTTCTTTGCCGTTCTGTCTCTTATTCTTAACAGCTATTTTACACCAATATTTGATATTTTCTTTTCCCAGTAATTTTACTGAAAATATGTAGAAGTACATAAGTTCTGAGATATATCAGTTAGATTTTTTTGTTTCATTGTTTTCCCACCACAAGAGTAGCTTTTTTGTTGTGCTCCATGTAAAATTACATTATTTGTATTTTTAAACCTTTTAAATGTTTTATTCCTGTTCATTGTTATCACTTTCTTATAAGTTTTTAATACTTATTTTAAATTGCAGTTGGCAATTTAATTTAAAATTAAAATTAAAAAAATTAAATTAAATTTTAAAATTTAAAAATGTAAAAAAGCATTTTAAAAATGTATTTTTTATAAGCACACAAGGAAATTTAGCTTAAAAGTACAGTGATTTAAGGTGGCAATTTCCTAGAAATTATTCATATTGTATAAAGTAATGACAAAGGATGAGGTATTTCTCTGCTTTTCTGGTCTCATAACCTGTCCAGAACAGGATTGGTCATTTAAATTTCCAAGTTCCTCAGTGTTTTGTTTATTTACATGTGTAGACCTTGGCCAAATGTCCACTCTGGTAAGGTTTAGCATTAGAAATCACTGAAAATGTAAAAAATTATAGGAAAAGTTTAGGAGCATTTGTTTTAAAAAAAAGATTGATAGACTGAATTTATTCTGACAAATAAAAAGAGAGGCAGAAAGTCAAATTCGGTGTGAAACAAAAAGTATTTAATTTTCAAATTTCTCACCAATATCCTTGAACAAGAAATTTATGGCACTGCAGGAGATCACAGTCCTAGATTGCCTCCTGAGGAGGGGTGGCATGATTACTGACACATGGCTTAATCCAATTTTCAATGAAATCCTGGAGGGCGCAGCAGAAGGAAAGAAGGTGCTCCTGATTTTAACGAGGGTTGTAACAGGGAAGTGGCACTTTCACAAGAGAATTGCACGTGGACACCCACAGTCAGGAGCAGGATGATGTTCTGGGTTTCTCAGGAAGGCCAGACACACTCAGTGACTATGGTCACACAGCTGGCGTGCTGTGCCCATGGTGTTTCATAAAAAACAATGAGAGCTGCTGCTGCTGCTGCTGCTGCTGCTGCTCTCACAGAGGACTCTGAAAGTATTCAAATTGCAACAAATCCTACAACACACTTTCAGAGACTGCAATTAACAAAGACAGCTAGAGGCTAATAAATATATCTGACACTCACTGTGGATCAATAACCCTGCTGTCACTTCTCTGGCTGCCACCCCTGTCTTTCTACCATAGACTTGAAGACCCCAAACCAGTTGCCCATTGACTGCAGAAAGTCAGACATTGCAAAGTTCAAGAGAACAATGGAGACTCCCTTCTCTATAAGTAAGGGGTCATGGAAATGCTCAGGAAGAAGAACATTCTTGTATCTGATGTTCAGCACCAGCTCCTGTGGGATGCCACATTTATCGTGCAATGTCTTCATTGGGAAAATGGCATCCCATTGCCTGAGATATGTCCCAGCATGGACATGAGCAGAAACTCCAGAAAACCCTGAAGTCCCTCACTGTAATTACTGAGAAGTTAATGCTCTCATCAGAGGCTTTATTACAGAAATCAAATACCCCTTCAGATTAAATTCATGAAAATTCAAACTAGGTGTTGACAAGGTCCTTTCTGGCATAATACTCAATTTTTCCCCCATTTTAGATAGCAAGAAATATGAACAATTTTAAATCAGCAATGCAATTACAAATTTTGCCACCATAACTGACTGAAGAGCTCTTTTAGCATCCAATTCCTATTTATCACTTGCATTGCAAATGGCAGTACACACTCTCAGTTCAGGCCTTGACCTAGTGTAGCCAAATTTGAATATGTTTTCCCCCTAATCTTTTGCAATGCATGAATACACGTTGACATGAATTTTAATTCATAATTTTGGAACTTGCTCATGCTGCTAAGAAACATGCAAATAAATGCCAGTTTCTTGCAGAAACACTTTATCAGCAGCAATAAATAAAGTAATGCTTCAAGCTTTATTTGAAGTTATTGTTTGAATGCATATGATATACATTCACTTTCTGTTTTCCAGATTTATAGGAGCATAAATCCTATATCAAATACAAAGCTTTCTTCAGGGCTCAAAGTCCAGCACCTATTTGTGTTAACAGAAAAATCTCTTGATATAATTAATATCTAGTTAGGAAAAAAACATTAATTGCTGAGGTCACGTTCATCATTGTATACCTGTGTAAATTAAGTGATTTACCACCTTCACAACAGAATTAAGAGCAAACATCATTTCCACTGAAGGACAACCAAGCCCACTTGTTGTTCATCACTCCACTATACATGCAGAAATCCATCTCAGCATGAGTAACATGCAGCTGTTAAATCTTTTGTGTCAATTGTGCTCACCCCCCACTTAAACACATCCAAGAAATTTCTTTAGTTCAGAGGTTTTTGTGAAGTAATTTAAAAATGTAACCCTAGTCAGTTTTCAACTCTTTTTATTTGACAGATAGGCCCCAAATTGAGTTTCATTATGACACCTGTTCATAAGGGAGAAAAAAAAAATGATATGGAAAGAATATGGAATTTATTTTTTCCAGTTATTACCAAAGTAAAAAAAAATCTTTCTTAAACTTTTTTAATTTGCTTTAAAAATATCAGTTCTTTGTAGGCTGTTGCTCCATAGTCCATGAACGGGTATTCTCTGAAGTTATAAAGATATTTTTCATTTGCTAAAGCCTACTAACTGAGAAAATGATCCTACAAGAAATTCTTATGAGGCTAAGGATGAACATGTGTTCAAGCATAGGTTGAATAAGCCCAGATCATGAATTTAAATGAAAACATTTTTTGATGCTTCTAAACTAACCCTCTGAGACCTGCTGGACAGTCATGACACTCTTTTTTCCCCAACCAAAATAGAATATTTGAGTCCAGAGAAATAAAAGCTGAGGCCCCTTAAATTTAGTAGCACGTGCCTGTTTGCCTCTGTGACAGTGACGTGTGTATAGTTCATACCCTCCTATGATTAAATGAGAAATAACATGCTTTATTTCCTTTAAAAATCTCTCCAGAATTAAGTTGAAATGAAAAAAAGGCCATTAGATGAATCCTGTTAATTTTCATAGATCTTTGACCACTGATCCAGATATTTGCTAGAATACAGAGATTTTTAAACAGTACAAGATTACTTTGTTTCTCTTCCAATGTTCTATTTTTCAAAGTTGGAACAAATTTCTATTTAAAAATTTAATTTAGACTGTTGTATTACTAACATAGTGGTAAACAAAATGCAAGTTTTTATATGTAGACATTACAAAGGTTTAGGCTTTATAGGACAAATTAAATCCTGATTTTGAATTATCATTGAATACTTAATAGCAGCACGTGGAACAAACTGTTCTTGCCAAACTGTGAACTATTAATTATTGTGGCCTCCAAAATTCTTAATATTGCCAGCAAAAATTCCTGATTGGATATAAGAAAGTAATATTATAATATAATATAATATAATATAATATAATATAATATAATATAATATAATATAATATAATATAATATAATATAATATATAAATATAATAAATATAATATATAAATATAATATAATATATATAAAAATATTATATATATATATATATAAAGTAAGTATATAATATAATTAAGGTTCCAGAATTATTGCAAGTGATGCCAGATATGAATATCAATGAATGACATCTACTGGAATCTTGAGAAAGATTTTGATAAATATGCTAAGAAAATAAAAACTTTGTAAACCGTATGCAATCTATAATTTTTAAACTGAAGTACAGTTTCTTATAATTTAGTGTTGTAGTTGCAACTATTGCAATAGACTAAATGAGCCAGCCCTCTTAGCTGCCTACCAACTAAGGAAGACTTTTTGAGGTCAGCAGAGTGATGAACACAAGCATTAAGTTTGACATTAAGAATTTTTGGTGTCTCTTCTATTTCATGTTGTTAATGAAGCTTAGAGGAAAAGAGTTTTCATACATTTCTGGATTCTGCCTTCTAGAATGGTACAACTACAGAACAAGGGGAATAAAAGGGCCAAAACAATGGGCCTAAGGAGGCCTGAATAACTCAGAATGTGCTCTGAAAACTGAGAAAACAGTGAAAACCGTGGGGGGTAAAAAATGGCCTTCCTGAGGTTATCTGGTCCAATTACAAGTCATATTTTAAGAATCTCAAAGTACAGAGATCTCATAATCTCTCTGGATAATAGAATACAAACACCCATGGTGACCAAGGTTTTACTCTAATTTAGTTGAAATTTTCTGTAAAATTCTGAATTAATTTTCTCTCTTTCCATTAGACAGCACGAATACAGACATTAGGTCTTTACCTGAGAATGGAAAAATTCAACTATTTTTGCCTCTCCACATACATGGAGAGGATTCATGTTTTCCAGCCCTATAACAATCTTAGTGGTCCTCCAAAAGATTTGTCCCAGTATGTCCACTTCTTTCTCCCAAGCAAGAAGAAGCACAAAACTGGACACAGTGCAGTGCTGGCACCCTGATCCTCTTGTTGAAAGACCTTAGTCCATCCCAGATGCAAGAGTTCACCTTTGCTTTGTTCAGCTTCACAGAGTTTTCTTCAGCCCATTTCTCCTGGTCACCTTCTGAGCAGAAAGTCCTCCACCTCTATTTGGCACCTCTCCCAGACTGGCTAAGTGGGCATTCTGCGTCCTATATTAATATCTGAGGGACACTACCTGTCACAGACTTCCAGTTGGATGTTGTTCCAGTGACCTGACCCTTTAAACCTGATGGTCTAGTCCCTTTTCCACACACCTTCCTTTCTGCTTATCCAGTGACTCCAGTTTGGCTATAAGAATGCCATGGGAGACCTTGCTGATGGTCTGGACAAAGTCGAGACATATGTGTTGGGTTTGTGTGGCCAGGTTCTGGTAGCAGGGGGGTTACAGGGGTGGTTTCTCAGAGAAGCTGCCAGAGGTTTTCTCCATGTCCAGCAGAGACAATGCCACCTGTTTCCAGGATGGATCCACCACTGAGCAAATCATGAATGATAGTATCAAACTTGTGATAACATATTTAAGGGAATAAAAAACATAATTGTGGCCAGAGAAGAGAGGAGTGAGAATATGTGAGAGGAACAGCCCTGCAGACATTCAGGGCAGAAGGACGAATGGAAGCCCATACTGGAACAGGCTCCTGACAGGGACCTGCAGACCATGGAGAGAGGAGCCCATGCTAGAGCAGCTTTTTTGGCAGGACTTGTGACTCCATGGGGGACTCATTCTTTAGCATCCTGTGCCTGAAGGCTCTGTGGAAGTGACCCACACTTCAGAAGTTCATGAAGAACTGCAGCCCGTGGGATGGACTCACACTGGAGAAGTTCATGGAGAACTGTCTCCCATGGGAGGAGCTCCAAGGTGGAACAGGGAAGGACTGCTCTCCACGCAGCATCAGAAATCATGGGTGATGAACTGACCATAATCCCCATTCTTATCTCCCTTGCACCACTGGGGTGAGGATGCAGAGCCCAGAAATGAGGTAGAGATGGGGAGAAAGTGTTTTTAAGATTTATTTCTTATTATCCTGCTCTGACTTTGTTAGTAATAAAGTCAATCAATATCCTCACAAGTTAAGTCTGTTTTGCCCATGAGAGTATCTGGTGAGTGATCTCTCTCTGTCTCTATCTCAACTCATGAACCTTTTATCTTAAATTCTCTCCTCTGTCCACCTGCAGAAGTGAGTGTTGGAGCAGCTTTGGTGGATGCCAAGCATCCAGCCAGGGTCAACCCACTGCAACATGTAACATCCTGTGCTGTGTCCTTGTCCACAAAACCAGTCATCTCACTAGAACAAGAAATTGGATTGTCCAGACACAATTAACTTTTGATAAATCCACCTGGCAATACTCAGACACCTGCTTGTCCTTCCTCTGTCTGGAGATATGCTGAAAAAATCTGGCCAGCTATGAGATGTTAAGTACTAGCAGTTATAAGCAAAGATACATATTTCTTTTACATTATTGGTGACATGCAATTTAAAAATTATAATTTTCACCTTTTTTTTTGTGGTAGAGCAGATCAAATGATTTATCCAATATTTAACATCCAGTATGCAGAATTGATGATGGGTACTGAGGCTCAGAAAGTCAAATAATCCAATTAGCAACTCCATTCTGGATATACAATTAAATACTACTAAATTAATCATTCTTGATCAGAATTGCTCAGAGCTTCTCATCTCCTTTTGACAATAAAAAATTGACAAATTGTACTAAAGTCAGACTTTTTAATATCTCTCTAGAAAGTGCTGTACCAATTTTTTTTGTACCCTAAAGCAGGATAAACTGTTTTTGTGGGTTGGTTTGTGTTTTTTAGAAACCATGCCTTGCCAGTCTTTGATGATTTATCTCTTCAATATATAATTTTAATGGAAGAATGTCACATATTTATAAGTATCTGTATATGTCCACTTATTTAATTCTATGATAGGACATACAGGTCGGCAATGGAGCATGGACAGCCTTTGGATGGGATCCAAGAGGCACAGATGGATTGCAACAGCACAAGCTTATCCATAAAAATAGGAAAGAAAAACATATGATAATATTTTGGCTACAAAGATTTTGCAGGCATCATGGAAACAACTGTGCATTTTATACATATCATTAAGCCTTGGCTATTACATTAATCAGACAATTTTTCAAACAATTAAAACATATTTTGAGTGTATTACTCAACCTTATTGTACCAAATAAAACATGTAAACAATCATGCTGTTTATTACTAGCAAACCAGATTCCACCTAGAATAGTTTCCTTGTGTGGTGTATTGTACACAACTATACTATTTTACCCAGAATCCTTACAAATTATGAACTAAATGCAGCCTGGCACAATCACCACATAAAATGCTTTGAAAGGAAACAATTCAGTATGCAGGGGGTTGCTTTGCAGGTGCTGCTTATCCCCCTGAGTTTCATTATCTTTATTTGAAGATTTAAAAACCAACAGCCGAAAGCCACTTGAAAAAATATTTAAATGATCTCTCTGCATATATCCAGGAAGCTGTCACTCTCTGCTACATATTGCAGACCAGACTGAGGTCTTTGCTTCCAGCACACTGAATATCTCTGTTCTGAGGATAACCCAGCCCTTCCTCCCATCTTTGCTGGGTCTTCAATCTTGATATGGTAACATTGTCAAATTTACCTGACATTTTTCAAGACAATATTTCTGTTATTTTTAGTTAAAGGAATCTTTGTCCCCTAATTTGCATTAGCTAAGTGTTAAGCATAGTAGTTACAATGTTAGAATTATGATGTAACATATTTTATAACATGTTTTGTCCCTTCTTATACACAGGTATATGGTAGGAAACCTGGTCTTCAAGAAATGTGTTTTGTTCATGACTTCTCGAGAGCCAGGCTTTCTCCCCCAGGGCTTTTGTCTTAATGGATTTATTTTGTATTATTATGTCCTGAATTATTTAGAACGTCTCCTAATAATTGTCAAAATAATTGCTTTTGAAGAAGCTATGAGACAGAGAAACTATACTATTAAATCTGAGATACTGATGCAAATGGATAGTCTAAATGTAACCTCTGGTGTACATTTACCTAATTAGTAGAGAGTTGACACCAGGAATTTGCCCTTGTGCCAATCTGTTCCTGAGTATGGCATTGTCAGGTTTTTCTTCAGAATGCTCTGGGGAAGTGTAAGAGCAGCTGCAAATGCCAAATCTTTGTGAGCAAAATGAGTAAAAGAAAAATTGTAAGTGTGTAGTGCCCTGTATCAAGGGTAACTGAAAACTGTCAAAACAGCTGCATTTTTGTGAGTGTGAGACCAAGACATAAACAGAAGAAACCATGGTTAAATTATGAAGGCACATAAAATAGAAATTTTTGGGTGACTAAATCTTTCTTTTTATACCTCCTTATTTTCTTTCTTATTTTAATTTTTTTAACCATGTTGAGAAAATCTAGTGTCACCAGCTGAAAAAGACTGTAGGAGTTTAGGGTTTGTTTTGACAAGAGATTGAGACGTTTTAAGAATTTCCTATCTATTGAAGAGAACTAAACCTGTTAATCTCTCCTGTGTCCTGCTTTATCACCTCATCTATCATTTGCATTCTCATCTTCTACCCACGAATTTGGGGTTTTTTTTCCATTCTTGCAATTAAATCTTCCCTGTTCAAAGAAAAGTTCTTCTTGATGTATGGTTTCTGTCATGGTTTAACCCCAGACAGCAACTAAGCCCCACACAGGCACTCGCTCACACCTCCCCTCACCAGATGGGGAAAAGGGAACTGGAAGGGTAAAAGTGACAAAACTTTGTGGATTGAAATAAAAACAATTTAATAATATAAATATGTAAATAAATGAATTAATCTACATATTATGACAGAATATTTGTGGTTGGAATGCACCTCTGGAGAGCACCTAGTCCAACCTCCCCACTGAAGCAGGTTGATCTAGAGCAGGTTGCACAGGACTGTGACCAGTCAGGTTTGGAATATCCCCAGATATTCCAAGGTTCCAGGCAGCCTGCTCTAGTGCTATGTCATTCTCTAAGTAAAGTTTTCCTCATACTTGGATGGAATTTCCCATGCTTAAGTTTGTGCCTGCTGCCCCTCATCCAGTCACTGGGCATCACTGAAAAAAGTGTGGCCCTGTCATCTTGACACCTGCCCTTAAGATATTTGTAGGCATTGATAAGATCCCCTGCCAAAAATTAATCCTATTCCAGCTGAAACCATGACAAAAGGTCAGTTAAGGATGTCACAGGCTAAGAAAAGCTAATTTCAGAAAAACAACTTCTATTGGAGAGGTAGAAAATAATCTTTGTGTACTTTATTACCAAGAGAGTTTGTTTTTCTGAGAATAGAAAGATCAGAAGGGGGAAGAGTGCAAAAAAACTGGATGAAGAAGATGAAAGAGTGAATGATTTTTCTCAGTTCATTAAAAGGAAAGTCATATGTGAATTATCCTAAACCATTAAAGAAGTAGGATGTTAAAGGTATCTATCAATACTGTCAGGTCAAAGAGAGGTAGGACAAGGAAGAAAAAGTCATTCCATTGTTAGATGTGTGGTTTCTTCCACACTCATGTCCAAATGGAGATATTTCCATTCTGCTAATTTACATTTGACTTACTGCAATACAGTGCATATTACAAAATATCATTTTTGGATGTTATTTTTTTGGATATTGCTACTAACATTATTACTTGCCCACTTCAAAAAGCAAAATGAAACACCCTCTGCAAACTCTTCTATGACTGAACTTTAAACATACCAAGTAAGGGTCAAAGAAAGAGTCATTCCTCCCTTCATGAGACAGAAAATGAGAAAATATCTTCAAAGATGACTCAGAACCCTGTGCTACAGGTCCTTAACTGCAGCATAAAGTAAAATTCACTGAGCACTTTAAGTGATAAAAGAGAATCTCCTAAAGCAATTCAGCACATGGATGACTTCCCCAGGTTATATATTGTTTCTTTTTGAAACTGTTAGAAAAAAATCAAGGCAAAATACCAGATATATTTTTAGGTTGGTCTCTCTTGCTCCCGAGTGTAAGAATATTTAGTTTATCTAAAGTAAATCTAAGCTTCTAAAAGAAAATAATAGATTAAGAAGAAATCAGAATTAATTCTTAAGTTATATGAATTTAAATAAACTTTTTTTTTAAAGAATACCTACTGTTGAAGATAGAGTTGAAAAGCAACTGAGATATAACTATGTTTCTTTGTTAAGGATAATAGAAAAAAGGAAAGACAAAAGATTGGCACAGATTACAGTAAGTTTTCTATGTAAAAAAATAAGAAAAAAGAAAAAAAGAGATATAACATTATCCTCTGTCTGTCTGAGTTTTTATAGTCATCTTACTTCCTAGATGAAAAGTGCTATTTTTGTATTCAGGATCTATTCTTGAGTTGAGGTGAAACTCAGTATCTTCAAAAAGTAAACAAAACAAAAATTTATCAAACATGTAATTCTGTGCTTAAATACATCTGTATGCATATGGAATGCTTTTTTAGCACCTCTTTGTTACCTGAGATAGTCTTGCTGAAGGACCTCTTGTTTTTCTTCAGAGCTTTATCTGAAATCTAACAGAATTACAAAAAAAAATCTTGTGTTTTATCATCTCGAGGGAGAAATGACCAGACTGCTCCACAGGGAATAAAACATAAAAGGAGAAAAATTAAGGATACAGGATAAAAGAATCCTCGTCAATGCATCACATACTCACATGTAATATCCCTCAAGTTAAGTGAATACTCTAATGCATGCCATTAGTGAGCTGTTTCTGGGCAATAATGGAGACAGGCACATCTCAGCCTAAAAAGAAAAATTCTAACCAGTTGGAAAAAAACACAGGCAATTGGACTTCTCAGAGAAAATGCACATTTTACCCTGTTCTTCCAGAAAATAGTTTATAGGGACAATTCTCATAACAGTGGGAATTGAATAGAGCACCAGAAAAAAAAGAAAAATCTTATGGAAATAAATCCAGTACATGTCCAAAATAGTTCCTCTGCAGAGAAAGTCACATTTACTATGAAGAACTGTAAGTAATTTTTTCTAATGAATTGGCTCCCAAGGCAAGGAGCAAACAACACCCAGTTAAACAATAAGGCAGTAATTCCAAACCACCAGCCAGAAGAACATTTCTCCCCAGGCATCACATAGGTAAATATTGGACCTATTATAAGATTCAAAAATTATAAGCATGAATATGTTCAAAAAAGAACAAGACAGATTTATGGAGGACTAACAAAAAAGTTTACCTAAACTTTTTCTAATTTCCAATTTCTACTATTTTTATTTTGATTTTTCTGAGATGTTTGTTGATACAATCTTTACTCTGAGTCTTGTCAGAACGTAGAATCATTTGCAAAGAAAAAAGTAATTAAAACCTCACAGTATATATTGATTTACTTTCCTGAGCCTTTGCAGTGCATATCCAGAAACAGGACAATGAGTTAGCTTGATCCTTATATTCACCAGGTAGAGCTTTCCATAGGATGTTTTAAGCAGTTATCTGAGGTATTTCAATTTATGATCTGAGGAATGTAACTTTTGGTTACTATGACTTTTGATAAAAACTAGTTCCTTAAATGAGGCCTGTAATAGCAGGCGAGACCCTTGCTTGGGTTAAGTAATTAATAATTTTCCTGTTTTCCACAGAAATATGCCAATATAAACTGGGGATATATAACTTTTTGAGAAGTGATACAGTTTTGGACATCCTAAATTCATGATTCCAGAGAAGAAAGCTGTCACTTTTTCAAGTGTTCCCCACCACTGGGGTCTAAATGTCACAGTGCTACATTTTTTCTGAAAAATTTTTGAAGTGATTTGGACTGCCCTGCCTCAGAAGAAGCCATCATCATTTTGGTGAATTTCTCCAGTGACACAGCTTCTGATGTATGGCTTCCTGGAGCTAAATGAATTAAGCACCGTCTGCAGAGCTGCTCTACATTGCTGCTGCTCCCTGGAATGCGCCATGTGCTCCCTGCCAGGCTTCTCTCTGTAGTAAAATTCAAAGGAGTTCCAAAAACCATTCAACTGCTCACTTTATTTTATTATATTTTAATTAATACTTTTGAAAACTCCTGTGAGAAAAGAATCTCAACGCTTCCAGCAATGAGTTTAAAGCTGAAATTAAGGCAATGAATCAGATTGTGGAAAGTTGGAAGCTAATATTATAAAAGTGTTTTCCACACAGCACTATAGATTTGGAAGCTCTGCACATTTATTTTGCATGTTGACACAGTTTCCCCCCCTGAATTGTGGTTTGGATATTATGGATATGAATCATCTTCCATTTTCTAATGCAAGCAGAAAAGTACCTTACCCTACAATTTCACTGTAATAATATTTACGAAAATTAGTAATCTATTAAGAGAAAAAAAAAATATTAAAAGAAGCCCCTATGTTTAAGGTCGAAAATGTCAGGTTTTGTCTATTAAAAGGTATTTGGTTAAACATAACATAAATTGCTCTGTCCTTTCCCATGCAACACGCATCACTATCATGTGAATAAAGTGACAAGGTGACCAGATTTTTAAAACTTTGATTACCACCTACTAGTTTTCCACTGAATATATTATTGTAAATTCCTCCATTATCATGCACGCCATTTTACCATTTCAGTGATTTCAATCGCCATAGATTTGAATCACATTGGGCACAAGTAACAAAATATGTGATTTGTTCCACAGTTTTTAATAGACAGCACATTTTGGTAAATGTTTTCCTATTCTCATGCCAGGTATTCCAGAATACATTCAGAGGCAGGGGTCATATCAGCAGGTCCAATATCACTGATATCAAAGTCAGTAAGAACAGTCTTTTATTAGTGAGGAGACTTAAAACATACTAGTTAGTTAATTAGTTAAAAAGAAGAGCAAAGGCACTAGGTTTAAATACAAAAAGAAGTTCACTCTTGTGGAAATCTAGTAAAAGTAAAATGTGAAAAGCACACAAACTTTTTTGATTGATGTTGTTTCATCAGTTTCCCTCTGTATTTGTGTTCTGACAGGTAAGTATTTTGTTTTGAAAAGGATCTCCCAACTCACCACAGTTGTAATGTCTCAGATACTGCAAATGAGAAATCTATAAAGGCAGCCAAAGATCTTTGGATGTGAGGATGTGATGTACTTTTCTAAAGAGTACTATTGCCACTCGCAGACATAGAGGAAAAAGAGAAATGCCTTGTGGAATGTCATTCAGAGGTCCAAGGGCAGACACAGGAGCTGACATTAGCAAAGTAATTAATGTGGGCAGAGGACCTATGACTGCTAAAAATCTCAACCTGAAGCTTAAAATTACCACAAGTCCTTTTTGTACTTTTTTTTCTGTTACAGGTCTTCTGTGTCTTGTCTCTTTTTCAAACATAGACTGAGAGATTATTATACTTTTTACTTCTTTTTTTCATACCCCTATAATGATTTTTCACTGTTTACTATTGTTCATTCTTATTCAATTTAATATTTAAAGAAGAATATAATTAAGTTGTTTCAAGATTAAATACATAAAACTTATAAAACACTACCAAATGAAAAATAAATTATTAATTTCATTTTTTTAGAGCACTCAATTATTTAGAAAGATATAAATTAATGGCAGATACACAAGAATTGTATAAGTTTTAGATACATAAACTACTTCTAACTTTAAATATTAGAGACAGTAATTGAGTAAACATCAGTAATTAGGATACCCTATTTATTCATCATTTCAAGGGTTGTTTTCTTTTTGCTTTATTTTGATTCTAGTAATGATTGGTGAGAAGGTAAAAGAAAGAATTTGACAAATCACATAGCTTATACAGACTTACAATTCAGACTCCTCAAAACTGGGAAAAATACTAATTGAATAAAAATGAACTTCATGCACACAATTTAATTAAATATTGGGTTAGACTTCTTATTTACATGGCTGATTTGAGAAAGAATAGATAGAATATTCATATCAGAAAATTATAGAGACTTCAGAAATGTGTACTTAATTTGGCAAGAGTCAGCTGGAGAGACAGTACCCAACATATTTCTCCTGGAAGGGGCCAAAGGAGGGCAGAAGAGGACACCCTAAAAAACCAAAATACTGAAGCTAAGTTGTGCTCCAAATCTTTCCAAGACAACAGATGCTCTGCTGGCAGCTGCTGACTTGCCAATCCTTATCAGTCACATGGAGGTCAGTGACCACTGGGGGCATATCCTGGCCTCCCTGCCAATCACCCTTGCAAAAATTAGACAAGATCATAGCATGCCTTTCAAAAACAATGTAGACACAGCACAAACAGAAATTGGGAAATGCTTTTTATGGAACGATGGCATTTAAGAGTAATTGCATGAAATGTCAAATTTGATAGACAAGGCTTCACTTTTTCACCTGTCAGAGCTCTGTGAGCAAAATAATTTCTGGATATCTCTTCAGAGAGCCAAGAGTGATGGCAAAAAGGTCTGGATCCTTAAATATATGACTAATCTAAATAAATTGTAAATTACTTTTCACTTGATGGTGTTACTATGTTTTCTATGATTTATGTATTTCAGTTTCCAAAGACCACACAGCTGTATCACTGGAGAAGATTCCAGAATTTCTGATTTCCTTATAGAGAAAGACAAATTTTCGTATGTTTTTGTACTAATTTATCATGAAATCATTGGAAGAAACTGATTAAATTATTTGTTTATTATGAAGAAGAAAAAACATCAAAAACTAGGTGAGAAAAAAAGGAGGAGAGGTGCTCTAGGTACCACAGCAGAGTTCCCCCCCCAGCCCCTGAGAAATCAGGGAGGAACAGGTACTGCAGTGTGACCCATGGAGAGGTCAATGATGGAGCCTGTGCAGGGTACTATGATGCTGTAGGTGGATATGCCCAGAGAGAAATTGCATCCCATGGGAAGTATTTATGCTCGAGCAGGGAAAAAGTGTGAAGAGGAAGGGCAGGCAGAGAAAACCTCTTATAACCTGATCACAACCCCCTCATTCCCCATCCCCTCACACCACTCAAGGGAAGGAGGTAGAAGGGTTGGGAATGAGGCACTGAAGTTGGTCTTGGGAAGAGGAGGGAGTAACTGAAAGTTGTTTTACGTTTTTGCCATGGGTTTAGCACTGGCCAAACACCAGTGCACCCACTAGCAATTATTTACTCATTTCCTGCTGTGAGGTATGGATTAGGAGGAGGAGGAGGGCAAAACAGGCTCAAAACTTTAAAAGGTATAAAGAAAATTTTATTAACAGAATTAAAAGAAAAATTGTAGGAAAATCAGAATTACCCTTCAGAACACTTCTCCTCCCCCACACTCTTTTTTTTCCCACTGACAACATAGAGACAAACCCTGGAACTTTCAGTCAGTTTACCACCTCTAAAATAATCTTTCTTCAGTCCACTTAGGGAGAGAAGTCTCTCTTGCCACACCATAGAGATTTCTCCACAAGAAACAGTTCTCTTGTGGCTTCAGTGTCACAGCTAACCAGTCACCTGGGAAAGGAAAATCTATTTGCAGTGTGAAAGTCCCTCTCATGCCTCACACCTTTGCCAAAGCTGCTTTCATGGCCTATGTCAACTTATGGGATACTATTTTAAAGATGAGCTGTTCTAGCATAAAAACAAAAGTTCACTTCTTTTATCTCTGGGAACAGAGGTTTTTCTTATTCTATCCCTGGGGCAAATTTTCTCATCTCTGTTACCTCTCTCTGTTCAAGGCTTTTGTTGGTTTACAGCTCTTCAGCATCCACACACTCCAGCACGAGTGTCCTTTTCTCATGGGCTGTGGATGAATGCTGCATCTCCCCATGCACTTCATGAATTACAGGGAAAAAAATGAAGTCGGATATATCAAAAATGTATCTTCTCCACAGCCTCCCAAACGAATTTCAGCCCAAAACTAGGGCATCTCCTCAATCCCCTCCCCTCTATAATTTCACTCCTTCTTCACTGACCTCAGTGCCCATGTTGTTTTCTCTATGTGTCTTCACTCTTTACTTTTCCTGATTCGGGCAAGAATTGGTGCTTGTAGGTTCATTTGTTCTAAAGCTTTAACAATTGAAGAAATTTTTACAGGGTTCTGCAGCATTGAAAGGTTGATCTCATCCAGGCTCTGCACCAAGGAATCAGTCTTTTGCTGTTGATCATGTGGTCCCCGCCAGCACTGTGCAAGCCACATTGGCTGCTAGCACCACCCCTGTGCTTTTCCTTCGTATGGGGCGCCAGAAAAAAAAAAATAACTGCGCCACTGCTTTTGTCTTTCTGACGGCAGCACAGGGGGCTAAAAACAGCTACACAAACTAAGTCCATTACGAGTCATGCTGAGACAGCCACAGTAGTGCATTGCAGCCATGGCTGCACTGATTTTGGCTGGACAGTCCTGGTCATGTGTCCTCTCCCAAAGTGGGCCTCTTCTGGCCCCAGGGCTGCCCCCAGCACTGGCCACTGGAGTAAACAAAGTTCATTTGCAAGCCATGCTGAGATAGCCATGGCTGCGTGGTGCTGCCTGGCTGCGCAGCACTGCCCCAGCTGCATGGATTCCAGGCTGCATAGACCTGGCCGTGTGGTTGTCCGCGGCGTTGGGATAGTCCCAGTGGCATGGCACAGTGGCAGCAGAAATCGCAAGGGAGCCACACACCAACCAGGCCATGTGGGCCACATGAGCCGAGCCCAGCCCAGCCGGGCCCGGCCTTGCCGCGCAGCCCCATGGGGCCACATTGCCCAATTACTTCTTCAAAGGCCAGAAGCCAAGAGAGCCTCCCACAGGCTAGCCTGTCCTTAAGTGTGTTTTCAGTGAGATGTATTCTGCCCTTCTGAGTGGTTTAACTGGGTGTCAATCTTCCAAACTAGCCAGCTGATTGGCTCTTTAAAACTAGGCAGCTGATTGGCTCTGCCAGGTCCCCACAGGGAACCACCCCCCAACTGAAAACGAAACTTCATTGAACCACGACAGTTTTCTCTTTGTTTCTCGCCATTTAAATCTAATTTAATTGGCAATTAATTAAATTAATTTTCCCCAAGATGAGTCTGTTATATTCACAATGAAAACTGGTCAGTGATCTCCTCTTTATCTCTGCCCACAAGCTTTTCCATCTTAATCTCTTCTCCTGCTCTGCTGAGCACAGGGAATAAGCAAGCAGCTAGGTGCCAGCCCCTCTTGCTCCTCTCACAAGGAAGCTGTAACTGCAGTGAGGTCTCCCCTCAGCCTCCTCTGCTCCAGGCTGAACTAACCTAGTGCCCTCAACTGCACCACGTACAGCTTCATCTCCTGACCCTTCATCACCTTCATAGCCCAAAACACAATTCACAGGCAGAACACAGTTCCTACGTCTGTAATTTCTTTCCTCTGCTCCCTGTATTGGTACTGACTCCAGCTACTTTCCTTTTCTTGTTTTTTTTACCCCTCTGAAGGAATCATAAAGACCCTTCCTTTTCAAGTTGTTTTAAAAATACCTTCAATAAATTGAATAATGGGGGCTACTAGTCAATAGGTAGCAAATAGCGTGTGTAATAGGAGATGAAAGCAAACGTATAGAATGCTTTTATACTTCTTGGACTTCTATTCATAAAGCGTAGAAGAATCCAACCTCCTATAGGCAATAAAGCTGAAGAATATAATTTGAAAGTTTGGTCTTTGAAAAAACATATCAATCGTCTTACCTAGTTCAGAGGTTGAATCACTTACTCATTAAAATAGATCTCTCAGGAATCCAGTGATTTTTCAATTTGTTGCACAGTGTGCAAATATTCCATATAAATCCTAGAGATCACAGTTAATACCTTTTATTTTCATTGAAAATTGGCAGAGAAAACAAAGCAGTCTGAGTTAATCTAATTACAATATGGTTGAAAAATACATTTCTATTTCAAGACCGGATTAAGATATTTAATATCATTAGCATACAGTAATCTGAAATCTTTAAAATGGAGGATCAAAACAGCTCTTTCAGCTTTCTTTTCATGCCCTTAAATCATTACTGTTTGATTTAAATAACTGGTGGTTTCTAAAGTGCTAAATATTAAGCCCTTATGTAATCCTAATATTTGTTTGATAATTTCTAGTTATGATTTTCCCACTAAGAGATAATTTTGTCACAGTCTTAAAAACAGAAAAATAAACCTACTTCTTTGAATATTTCTGTATTTATTGAAAAAGCAAAACTGCTGGCTACATTTCAAAGGAGTCTTAAATCTATAGGAGCTAAGGGATTTGGCAGTTTTACGGTAAACAGGTACCCAGTTTCTTTTTGGTATCACCAATGATGCTCAGGCCAAAAGTTGCAACACCTGAAACCAAATTTCAAATTTGCAAAGCCACATGCCATTCAAATCTGTCTGTCATTAGCAGACATTAACAAAAGGAGATTGAAATTGATACAGATTTTACATGTACAACTGCCTCCTTTTCTGCTGCCCCTCCCCATAATTTATGGTCTTTTTGATTTGATTTATCCATTTTATCATAGTGTTTTCAAAAGTACTATAAACTGGGCTAGAAAATACAGATTCTGATGACAATTAGGATTTTGCTGAGGCCAGATTTTATCTTTTAAATAATAATAGGAAATTATTAATATTTTACCAAAGATGGCTGTAAAATACATGTAACATGTAAACATATTTTACCTAACTGTATAGAAAATTATTACGATAATTTCCACCTAATTCATGCAAGTTTTCATCCATCTATTGTCTCCTCTACTCGATGTTCAGACAAACATTTTGTCAAAGAACATTGACTAAAAGATAAACCCTCTATCAACACCTATACATTGCAACCATCAACACGGAATTAAGGTCATTAGCAAACAAACAAAAATTCACAAGATCAAGGAAACACCACCATTTCATTAGAATCAGTTACTTCTCTGTAAGGGAAAGAAATTACATTAAGGTTACAAATTACTACTGATCTAAATCTCAAATTATTTGAAACTCCATTGAAATGTTATTGAAGGAAGTACTGCAAGTACCTTTGTTCAAAACAAGGATTAATTTAAGAAAAACAGAAGGGAATGAAGCTGAACAGCCTTCTGCTGCCGAATCAGAGTTTTCTTGGGAAGTCTCTTATTTAAATACTAACAAGACCATATGGCTTCCAGATCTTAGTAGAAAGGTTTCAGGCTAAATTTAACACAACACAGGAAAGAAACTCGCTAGTATTTTAGTCAGATCACATTAAAAATGTAAAAATATAATCTAAAAAACATAATGGAAGCCTACAGGCAATTCTTGTGTATCTTCACCTACTTGTTGCCTCTTTATTCCACTTACTGTAGGGGAATAAAGTAGGTTTCCTCACAAAATGGTTGTGAGCATTCAGAGCTATCATGCCTCTGTCTATTTCCTTAACCTAATGCTGATATCACATAAAAGTCATGATGTCTAAGTGTTAAATAGAAGTTAAGATTAGGAGATAGGGCCAAAAAGAGGAAAAAAAAAAAAAGAAAGAAACTTCATAAGAAATCATGTATTATGCCACTTCAAATCCTATACAATTTTTAATAAGTGACATTTTACAAATCTTTGAGTCTGAAAGTGCAAGCAGCTTCCAAATTTACAAATAAAAATCCAATAGATTGGTGTACAGGTAGATTACTTAAAATAGAGACAGAGATTATTTTTGGTAATGAAACTTAAAAAGCAAACAGGATCAAACACTCATGCTTTACAGTCAAAGTTTAGTCACTGGTGAAGTTTGAATTGTTCACAAGGAAGTATATAATATGATAATATATATATATCCTATATAGGTTTGGTCATATATATATTAAAGTCTATCAAGCAGACTTTTCTACTTTAGAAAGAGACTGAATTTGTTTTTTCTAATTCAGAGTTGCATAAAAAAATTTATCCAAAATATTTTCAAAATGGAGTTATTGCAATTTTTACTGTATGTATATATCATCTATTAATTCTTTTTTTCTCCACACTAGCAGAGAAAAGCTAATATTACACATTTTAGAATGGCAAATAGTTTGAAATTGAAAACAGCACATATTTGACTACTGCTCTTTTTTTTTTTTGCAAAGGCTCTCACAGCAGCTTCAAAAAAGCAACCAGCTAATGCAACTGTTGATGTCAGAGGGGTGAGGAAGCTTAATATTCTGGTGTGTTTGACTTTGAATATGATAAATTAGTCTGCAAGACTTAATAAAATCATTTTCATCCTTTGAAGCTTAAAGATTAGAGGCTCTAAGCTGTACAGAATCAAAGAATATTTTAGTGACAGTTACAATGGCAAATCCTGCTTAAAATTTCAATTATGTGGCCACTGAAACAAGCTATATAAGAACAGTATGTGGTCAGGTAAATAATGGTACTCCCTTTGTTCCAAGATATTTCCTTCATAATCAAGCAAATTACAACTTACAATTACAAATTGCGAATCACAAATTACAAATTTACAAATTACAATTATAAATTTCCTTCCACTTAAGTAATCAGATATTAAACTGAAGAATAATTGGCATTAATGAGCTATAAGGACATACCGTAAAGGTTAAGGCATTATTCCTTATTTTCCAATTATTTCACCTTTGCTCCCATAACCATACAACTTAAATTATTATGCTTACCCACAAAACACAAAATTTTGTAATATTTACACCTTTTTTATTATTTGGGAAATAGACTCCTAAGTTCAGCTAACATGACTGGAGGCAACAAGATTCTTGGGCCATATGACCAGATTGTGACACCCCTTGGCTCTGTACACTATTTCTCTTTATACATAAAGAGTTACATATTATATCATTGTTCTTGAATTTTGGCCAAAGGCCTTCCAAGGAGTAGCAAAGATAGTAGGGCAATTTTCCTCAAGCCATGAAACATCAGTTTTCTGTACATCACATTGGCTTTTCTTCATCAAAATGAAGACTGAAATGCAGTTAAATATGCTATAGAAATATTAAAAATAAATCACACAACTCAACTCAACCCAACCCAAACCAAGTTTAAAATTCCTGGATGGGTGTTAGTTGTTATTTGCTTTTGTGACACATTCTTATTTGAGTACAAAGCCAAAAAAGATAAACTGAGGGAGCTATGAAACATTGCATCTCGAGTTAAATTCCAGGAGAGTGCAACTCAGTGTTAAGAGAATTACAAAATCAAGTTTTTTGGAGACCTTTGTTTAAAACAATAAGAACAACAAAATCATATATCACGTAACAGCTTTTAGGGTAGAATATAAGACTTAATTATCTGGCAATAAGATTTTCCTAGTAGGAATCTCAAGAGACAATGGAGTTCATAAACTCCATTATCAAAGTCATACCAAATAAACAAACGGAAACATTAAATCACATAAAGATAATCACTTTCAGTTTTTGCTATTTACAAACTGGATGTGCCACAGTATGTGGTAAAAAAGTTATTAAGACTTATATGTTTATTCTGGGAAAAAATAAAGGCCCATTATACGAAAGCCAGAATAAAGTAGTAATGCTTTTATGGCAATTTTAGAAGTCACTTCTTTTTAGTATCCTTGTTCTGGTGTTGAACAAAAGCCTCATCCAACCTCTGCTACACAGAGAAGTTCCTATATTGCTGCCCACCTGCTAATGACTTCTGAAAAATCGAGTGAGTAGGGACAACACTTCTACTTATTTATTTGTTTCTGTGTTGGTTTAATTTAATATTCATTACTTTGTTAGGCCTTTGGTCTCATTATTACCTACTGAGCCCTGTGTTTCTTGGAGGCATCTTGATTTTATGGCTTTGAAAAATCTCCACGCATTGGTCACCCTAAAGTGTTAATGTGGGCCAAATGCACATCCAAATCTGTAACTGCCACAGGGAGATATAAATAAAATAAATCATAAAAGAATTGGTGATTTCCACATTAAACATTATTTATCTGCTATTATCTGTTATTTATCTATTACTATCAGATACTGTTTTTCTGTTATTTATCTGTTACTGTCTTAATATTTTCTGGCCGTAGTAGACAAAGAAAATTTAAAAGATACAGATGTAAAAGAACAGGGAAAGGACGTGATTTTTCTTCAAGAAATCAACGACTGTGACTTTTATTGATAAATCAAAAAGCTTGAAGGATTTTTAAAACACATTTCTTACTGCAGCTGAGATGTTCTAAAATGTTTCTTTCAGGAAAGGAAATTGATTAACATTTGATGTAAAAATAGAACATGGAAACAAGGGTGATCTTCTAATTATGAGACATCCATAAAATCCAGGGCAGGAAAATAACTGGGACAGAAAATATGAAGAATCTGCTATTGACACATTCCTTGCATAAAAGTACATAAAAATTAACACCCTCTAATGTGTAAATTCCCCTTTTATTATAAATAATAATTTGTTTTCATATGAAGGACTAAAAGCCTGGGAAGAGTCTCCACTTGCTAATTCCAGGATTTTTATCTGTAATGTAAGTAATTTATAACCAGCTCATTGCAAATTATTTTGAAGTCATTAAATTAATTAGTAGATTGGCACATTAACTAGGAGATCCACCATCATAGCCTTCAGCCATTATTGTCTTTAGAACATCCGCTAAAAAATATAAAATTGAAAATATGGTTACCTTGAACACAAGCAGCTGTTACTATTCTCTGAGAAATGCTGTAATGACAGAAAAAATAAAATATAGCTAGAAGAAATGGCATTAGAACATGGAAATAAGGCATCATCCTGAACTACTTCTTTTAAAAATCTAGGACACGGCATTAAAGTTAGTAGCTATTTTTATCTTTAGTGTCTTACAGACATTTTTGTGTAAAATACAACTTTACATATTTGCATTAAGCAGCTGTTGCTTCCTGAGACCTCAACATTTCCTAATGGAGCTGGAAGTCATGGACACCATCAAATGCTGTACAGAACTTATGTGACTAAATACTTACCATAAAATCTTTCAGTTTAGGAGCCAAAGACAATTCCATAGGTGCCAGCTATCCTTACCAAAAATGCCTTTGGTGTTCATTGCTCACATACTTAGGCACACTGAAGAAACAACTGATTAGCCATGAAAATGGGCCTAAAATTTGTTATCTACCAACAGAAAATGAAGTTTCACTCATTTAAGGTAGCTAGGACCAAATGGGCAGCTCCTAATTGTTCTGTGCTCAGATAGCTTTGTCTACTGCTTATCTTATAGATGAAATTCTAAAAGAAAAATTTCAGGTTTTGGCCCCAATTTCTCTGCAAATATTCTTTTGATATTGATACCAGAAATACAAAACAAGAAGAAATATACCAAAAAGACAAGTTTGAGTAGAATATTCCCACAAATTGCATTTAATTATTAAATTTTAAGATGTTAGAGTTCAATATGTCCTCAAAGGTTACTATGAAGGGTCCTGTTGTGTATTGCCCAAGATGGATCCTTAACAGTTCTTTCTGCAGCAGGGATTCTTTATTTGTCATATATATACTACCATCCTGATTTAAACAAATTTATCAAAGATATGGCAGTCTAACAGATAATTCTAAACATTATACTTAGTATAAAAGCAGTTTTTCTCAAGTTCTGTGGTTTTCATGATTTTTTTTCTTAGAACTCCACATATACAAGCCATTTTTACAGATAGGATTCATCTATATATGCTCTACTTCCTTGACTGACGCATCAAGATATGACATGAGATAAATCATTGCATCAATCCTTTCAGGATAGTATTGCATGACTTAATGCAGTATGACATGACTATTAAGAAGCAGATACAGCGTTTCATAATACCACGAGTCAGTCTGAAGTACAAAAAAAGACAGATCACCTTTAGCCATGATCTGAGAACTATTCCTTAAGAATTAATTAGCCCCAGTCAACAGTCTGTTGAAAAGGTTATGAAGCAGGAACCTTTGGAGATATAATTGCATGTGCAAATCTGCGACTAAGCTGCTGCCATGAAGTAATAAAAGGTTCCACAAGGTTTCTCTTTCTCTACAATTAATTTGGATGATGAATTCAAAAATTTTGCACATAAATAAAAATTTATTTCTAACATAAACACTGCCATTCACCTAAAGAAATTCTGTTAATCACAGAATCATTAGGGTTGGTAATCATTTACCTCCAAGATAATCGAGTCCAACCCTTGATTGATCACTACCTGAGGCACCAAGTGCCATGTCCAGCTCTTTCTTGAACACCTCCAGGGATGGCGAGTCCTCTACTTCCCTAGGCAGCTGAGGTGCTTAACAACATTTTCCATGATAGAATTCTTCCTGATAATGTATTTCTAAAGAATAATGAAATCTGCAATTTTAAAATAAATAAATATACCAGTTCCATTCTCACTGTCCATGTTGTTTGGGTTTAGAGCCTTAGCACCTGGTGACCAATGAATCACACTAAAAACAGCCTGAAGATCTATTGAAAAAAAGAAAAAAAAGAAAAAAACCAACCAAACAAACAAACCAACAAAAAAAAAAAAAAAGAAAAAAGTGAACTGGGCTCTTTAATGACAAAATAAATGCTCTGGAAACAAAAAAAAAAAAAAAAAGGAAAGGAAAAGGAGAGAAAAAAAAATCCTGATTACTCCAGTTTAATTTGGGGACCACTGCTCAGCTGGTAAGAAGAGCTACACAAATGATAGTAAAGAAACAACAGTATTTGTTTCAGGTAACCTTGAAAATGTTGGAAGATTTCCCTGAAAATTTTCTGTGTAGAGGCAACCAAGCTGTAATTCACAGATAGTTCACATGACTTAACAGCTATAAAGATTGAGGCCCCAACCAACCCTGTTCCAAGTTCAACAGCAAGGAACATGCACAATAAAAGCAAATCTGTACAAAAATGTTTGCCTTGCACAGGAGGAAGCTTTCCAGCTGACACATGTCTATATCTGTTCAACATTTTTCCCTTAATGATTTCGGCAGAAAATCAAGCATCTCCAGGACCTTGCTCTGTATAGGGCTTGTTTCTGTCATCAGTGATTTATAGCATAAGACACAGGTTACGAGGATGGGAAAAACAGGAAATTAAAGAGTTTGGAGAAATGTGTTAGGATAACATAATGGTAAATAAGGGTTCAGAAAAAGAAACTACAGAAAGAGTTTGGGATACAAAAATTGTTTGGGATTTTAGCTCCCCATAATTGCTATGCTGGAAAAGGGAAGAAAATGATGCATAGAGATTTGCAAATTTGCAGAGTAACTGGCCTCCTGTTTCAATGTCTTTGTCATCTGGATATCCTTAACCAAAAAAAAAAAAAAAAAAAAAAAAAAAAAAAAAAAAAGCAGGGTTCCATTGATAATTAAAATCCCTAGACTGAAAGTAAAATCAAACACGTTCTGATCCTAATCCAGTTAGAGAAGACAGTGTTAAGTAGCCTCTCCTATGCTCTTATGCCCTGCAAAGGCACACACACCTCCTGTCCTGCTCAGAGTTGAGGCTGCACCTACTCCTACCTTCCGGCCTTTCAAAATTACAGCTTCCATCCCTTGAGCTATTTTCCTCTTATCTTTCCGAAATCCACTGAACATGGAAGTGAATTTTCCCTGCTCTGTTGGGAAGATTTGAGCGAGCTCTGTCTGACATCAGGCAGCAATGGAGCTGAGTAACTGCAGTGAGTGTGTGGTTTGTCTGGTAATGATAATTGTCTGAGATTGCCAACCTGCAACTTTTAAAGGCATAGGGAAGGAATACTTCCATCAAAATGTGTCATGCAAAATTCATAAACAATTGACACTGAGTGCTATCCAAGTTTATTTAAAAGAGTATAAATGACATAAATTTAAGCAACTCTGACCAATTATTATTGAAAAAGAAAGAGAAAATTGTTTTCAGCGCCTCTTTTCCTCTTTTGTGTAGTGCCAGACAAATCATTCATTTCTCCTCAGTGATTCTGGAAATTGCATACACATAAAATATTTAAACAGAACATTCTTACCTATTCCCTTTTAATGCCAATTTAAAAATTGAGTAAGTTAATAACTGGATTTCTTTTTTTTATTTCACTGCAATTGGAAAATCCATAAAGGAATGAGACTGTGGGATTTGATAACCGAGAGGTTATACTAGCAGGCTTTCTGATCTATGCATTCTTGTCAGGCTGCTTGAAAAAATACAAGAGAGAATAATGAAAACATGACATTAGAAAATAACCAGCCAAGATTTCTGTCTGAGAACAGCAAAAGAATAAATTTGAGAAAAAACTTAGCTGGCAAAGTATGAAGCTCAGTCTTCAGACAAAAGTCCAGAGATAATAAGATTACACCTGAGAGGTTGATGCCTGATAGCTGGAACATGACAAATAAAATACTAAATTTTAGTGCTTTCTTGCCTGGCATGTGCAGACCACATTTTCAGCAAACCATTTTCAGCAAAACCAAACTAAACCAAAACCACCAAATCCACAACAACACCAATGCCAAACTAACAAAACCCCCCAAAATTTGTAACCTTGCAGCTTATTTCTAATAATAATATGCAAAGTGATCCCAAGATAATTGAATCTACGGCCCAACTGTAGAACAACATTCAAAATGCTTTTATGAGAGCATATAAACAGGAGGTTTAAAATTTGCCAATTGTTTTAACCTTTCATTTTATCTTTCTATAGATTACTTATATCTTTAAACAAGAGTTTTTATTTTCTCCCCTGCTTTGAAAACAGAAAACGGCTGTGGCATTTTTAGGCTATAAAACCACACTAAGATGAGGATTCTTTGCATATCACCTCTGTTTCGACAAGTTGCTAGATTTAAATCTGGCTGTCAAAATGCAATCCTGGTAAAAGTTGGAAAGAGTTGGTGCAATACTTTTATTGGATAAGAGTTTTCACAGCTACTAATGACAATAGATGGGAATTTCAGTGAACCAGAGCTATAAGACTTGTGAGGTAATGACTACACTAAGTGAGTCAATTTAAGCTCACTCTTGTTGAATTCCTTTTCTTCTCACTCAACACTACACTTCAAGAATTTGCTTTTAAGTGACAGAATGCTCACATACCAGACCACTACTGCTGATGACAAATGAAGAGACCACTCTAACCACATTTTATATGTGGTTAGAGTGGTGTCCTTTTCATTTGCCATCATAGTAGTTAAAATAAGACTCTAGGTAAAGGTATGTGTGAAAGGTATCTAAGAAATTACAAAATATATATTACTTAACAGACTCAGTTCACAATTGATGCTGCCATTGGAAGCTTGTTAACATCAGGCACACATACAGAAATATTTACATTTGAAATTACACACTTTCTGTCTGCAGTGGAATAAGAATATATGTAGGAAATAGATTCAACAACTATTTCCAGTTGTGGACCTTTTATTTCAAGACAGACATTGAGGTGTTGAAATCAGTGCAGAGAATGACAACAGCTCTGGTGAAGTCCTATGAGGAGCAGCTGAGGGATCTGGGGGTGTTTAGCCTGGAGAAAAAGAAGGCTCAGGAGAGACATTGTCACTCTCTCTAACAATCTGGAAGGACAATGGATCCAGGTGAGGGTCAGGCTCTCCTCCCAGGCAATGGACGATAGGACAAGATGTCACAGCCTCAGTTTGCTCCAGTAGAGATTCACGTTGGACATCAGGAGCAATTTCTTCTTGGAAAGGGTTGTAAGGCATTGGAACAGGTTGCCCAGGGAGGGGATGAAGTCAGCATCCCTGGAGGTGTTTAAGAAATGACTGGATCTGGTACTTAGTGCTGTGGTTTAGTTGACATGGTGGTGATCAGTCAAAGGTTGGACTCAATCTCACAGATCCTACATCGCAACCTAAATGATTCTGTAGTCAATGGTTGCTTTCCACAGGCCTTGCAAAAAATGGATTTTATGATCTGAATGCAGATGAAATTGCTCAGCCTGATGCTGGCACACAAACATGAACAGAGCACATGTCAGCTGCAGTGGTGACAACAAAAGAAGCACAAACTACATGACAAAGTTTTCACACTTATTTACTAACATGGTGACTGCAGCTATTCATCTGAGGGAAGCAATAGGGAAGCAATTACCAAACCAGATATTTCTGATGGAATCCAATATGATTAGAACTACACAGTAATTTTGTGTGACCATACCAAGAAAACTGTCAGTATTTGAATACTGCACAGACAATGCATTTCATAGTAGTAAATTATTTTTACAAAAGAAACAAATAATCAAAAAAAAGTCAATGAACTCTGTATATCTAAGTAATTCTTTACATAGATTCAAAGAATAATTAGTTTTGCAGTTTTGAAAGGGATTTCTGGAAGCCACCTCATGCATCCTCCTGTTTAAAGTTTAACTTAAACCGACCAAAACTTGGATTGTGCTGATCAGCACTAATAAATTTGGAAAACTCCAAGAATAGATACCCCTCAACACTCTCCAAACGTGTTCCAGTGCTTAGTGACACTTTTATAAGACTTTGTTACCTTTGAGTTTCTGTTGCAGCCTCTTGTGATAATTACATTATATTCTCTCACTGTTCACCTCTAAGAAGAGTCTGAAACCATCTCCTCTATCCAAATATTAGATACTGAAACGATGCAAAATAAGTCCCCCCCAACTGTTCTCTTCTTCAGGCAAACAAAAAAGCCCAGGAATATCTTTAGTAACATTGAGGAATCAAATATAGACTCTGAGCATATCTGACAGTTCCAAGGATGTCCAACCTTGAAAGGTTTCTAAAACATCTGCTCAAATGTCTATTCCATTTACACATAAAGTGAAAAGTGTTTTTAAATGCCCTACAGAAAAACCAAAATTCTATAGGAAATACTGAAACCCTCTTAATCAATACAACCTCTGAAAATGGTAGAAAATAACAGGAATGAATTTTCACTGTTCCTGCCAAATACTTTTTCCTGTACTTTGATATGTAGGTTGCCCAAATAGCAGGCAAAACAGACATCTCTGTGTTACAGACAAAGAAAAATAAATCAAACCAAGTTACTTTTCAGAGTCAATTTACACCTGTCTCAAGTCTCATCTTCGGGCACTATCAGAAGTAGAACATCACTAACTTGATTTTTCTCTTTTTAAAATAGCAATAAAAAAGGAGTGCAATCTTCTCTACCCCTTATCTTCAGACATGGCTAATTTCTATTCAGAAGCACATCAGCCAAGTTATTTTGCTCTTAAATTCAATTATTCTTTTCTGGCTCTTGCAAATAAACAGTAGTCTACCTGAAATATGACATTAATAAACATAAATTTGTTTCAAAAATCTCAGTCATGGAAAAGAAGACTTTCAGAATTTCTTCTGTGCTTTCAATGGGTACAGGGTTCATTAATGAAGCTTTACTAGAGAATTCTTTATTTTGCAATAAAGTTACTCTATATAATCTTAACGGTTTTCAGAACTGGGCATTATTTTGCTGTGTGTGTAAGTGGCACAAGGAAAAATCCATATATTACTAAAGAAAGTTATATTCTTTCAAAAGATTTCTTTCTAAATATACTCTCTGTAGGAAAATTGTTGGATGTCTTCAAACAGCTCTTAGTGAAAAAGAAAAATATAGTCTAAAATACTGGAATATACAGAGCTGCCTTAAAACCACTGCTAAGATCTTAAAAATATTTCCAATGGTGACTGACTAGAGTAAGGTCAAGCATATTAATGTCAGGACTAAATAAAATGGAAACCTCTAATTTATTATGCTTTTATGAAGTAGCCCATCATAATTTAATAGGACCAATCCTATCCAAATTTTTCATGTAATGCATAAAAATGTAATTCTTTTGATGAATGTTCTTGAGATATCCATAAGCGTTATTGATTTTGCAGGAGGCATGATGCAAAAGTGATTTTTCTGAGTCAAGCAAAGCAAAGCAGCTTAATTTACACAAGAACATTTCAGTTTCATTTGTTGAAAAATATTAGAATAAAGACAACTGCAAGAACTCAAAAAATTCTCCTTGTTTACAAATTTAAGTCTAAAAGTCTAAAACTGGAAAAAAATTTTCCATCTGTAATTTTGAGACAACTAAGAAGTTACTAGCTCAGATGAAAACAATGAATGGAATGAAGATGTTCAGCTGAAGTCAATTACACCTATAAAAATTCACTCAAAAGTGATAGTGAGGGGCAATAATAGATCCAAATTCTGTTTTGCATATATTTTTTTAATTGTCTAAGAAAGTCACTAAGTCCCTTACAGCAATAACAGTTGTTTGTTAACTAAAGTTCCAAGTCATTTCACATAATTGTTACCAAAAGCAACCCTGTAGAGGGTTTGACAAGTGTGGATTGTAAACCCAAATGGGAGATTATATTTATGAATCATTTTATTTCAAAAAAAAAACCCAAACAGCTTCATATTTCTTTATTGATTTTTAAATTTTTTTGTTTGTTAATATCCTTTATTAATTTCCTAAGTAACAAGTTACACATAGGTCATTTGAAATAGGTATTTGTTTATGTCCTTATCCTATTAAACAAACGCTAAATATTTACCATTTTTGCTTTTCACCAGGTAATGCTTTGGATACACAAGAATTATTGTATTCTAGACTTGGGACTTAAACATTATCTCCCTGTTGTCACTGACTATATTTAACTAGCTCAGATTGTTTCAGAAAAATAATTACTATTCCCAGGTATTAACTTCAGCTTCCAAATCCATTAACAAAAAACCACATTGCTAGTCCCAAAGTCAAATCTTTCTGGTGTCCTTACAAAAGAGTTTGTACTTTACTCTGATACTGAGTTATACTGTACTATTTAAGAGGATTACAAAACTAGTTCACAGGAGCTCTCCTGTATTAGGTTCTCACCTAGATTTTTTGGGACTTTCTTTTTGTATTCACCATCTGCCTCAGCGAGTCACACCTCTCTGCCAATTTCTAATCCTTCTCCAGAAACTTTTGCTTCTGCTTTTTGTTTATTTGTTTGCTTCCTTCAGTTTACATTAAGTTTCATCATGGTAATGGCAGCTTTGTAAGGGAAAAAATTTATTTTTTGCTACTTATAGACCAGTTTAGGTACTAGCCCTAATTATTGGGAAAATTAATTTTAAAATATCCAAGCCAAGCAAAAGTACAAAGGCAGCCACTTTTAAAAACTAGCAAGCAAAAAGCAAGCAATGTCACTAATGCCATAAACTAGAAAAAGAACAGATTTGCATGTAAATGTAAATGACAGGAAGAACCAACCACCTTCAGGATGCAGATCATGGCTCATTCAATTTATGACCATATAATGCTATGATTATGAATCTACTTCTAATATGCCATTAGTATTTTTTCCTTATAGTTGAACTTCAGGAATTGTTCTATTTAGATCTAAGTCTTTAAATACTTTTCCATGCAATTACTTCCATAGCTTTCATTAAAAGTAGCCCCAATTTTGCATTTCCATTCTTCAAATTAAGAATGTGAAAATGGTTTAGCACTTCTTTTCCAATTCTGACATCTTCCTCATATTTACACATGTATATAACTTTGTGTCTGATTTAGGACAATATCTCCTCTATTCTTCACAAAAATATCTCCCCTCTCCTCCAAAAACAGAGCTTTATCATGCATACATGCCCTTGATTTTATACTATATGGTATAAATTCAATTGCAAAACACTGTTCTGTTTGTGAAGGAGAAAAGGTCATCTTTCTTCATCTTCCACTAGGAAATTAAACACATACTTTTAGAATAATAATAAAAAGAGTTGTGAAATTGCCCTCATCTTTTGAACTGAAATCATAACAATTATTATTAGCCACCCAGAATTGCTCTTCAGTCCTGAAGTGAGCTTCCATTAGGTTTTTTCTATTTTTCATATACCTGTAAGATGTTGTCTAGATAATATTACTTGGATGTACATACAGCTTCCTCCTCAAGGTTCATTATTAAAAAATGTAAAATGCAAATTGTGATAGTTTATTAAACTTTTTAGAACATTATTGAAAAATTGAATTATTAATGAGCACTTTACTTAGACATATGCAAAAATAATTAAGATTCCTTGGAAAATGGGGTAAAACAGCCTTAATGGGGTCACTTGAATTTGTAAATATTCCATCATGCAGTCGTTTTTGGTCAAAAGACTAAACATAATTGATATCCAAAACAGTACTAGACTGTATATTTAACTCAAAAAAGTTAGAAGCTCTAAATTCACACAAACATTTTGTTCCTGTCTCTGCAAGTGTCTGCAAGTAGAAATGTGTGCCAAGTGAGATATTTTTATTTACCATGGCATAATTTTTGACATTTTATTTTATCACGATCTGTGTGTTTCTGTGCATTCGTGTGAATTCCTGATTGAGCTAAAGAAAAAGCCTTGAAAAATTAACAAGAACAATTCTCCATGATTACATACATTGACAAAAAGCTTTAATCCTAGAGTAAAGTCTTGCCCAACACTAGATTTCTGGGTTTAGGAACAGAAGATTTATAAAATGAAGATGAAAACTCTGATGATCTTTCTTAACACTACAACACAAGATATTGCTTGCAGGAATGCATATGCTGCTTCCACCACAATGTTTATTAGAGGTTGCTATAAACTGTGGTTTATTAACCAAAATTACTTTGTCTCTAACTTTTAAATGAAAAGCTGTAAAATAATACATTGCTGAAAAATAGCTGAGAAAATAGAAAAGTCATAATTTCATTTTCATATTAATGAAGCAATTATAAATCTCAAAATGTTTAAATTAAAGAGGACATTCTATCTCTGTAATAGATAATAATGATATAAGCCATAATGAGTATTATTTTAGCAAAATATGAGGTGTTAAACAAACATTTGATGATGTCTGTTGCATGAAATGTTAATGCATGAAAGGTTCCATACATAAGGAAAAAGCCATTTAGGCTTCTCCAGCATTTTGCTAAACATACAAAAAATGTTAAGTATTCTGAACTTCTTCGTTATCTTAAAAAAATCAAATGTTAGAAGCCAGGCCCCATTCTGTACAATAAGAGCGGTTTAAATAGGTACATAAAGGATAGAAAAAGTGTTTAACAGTTTCAAAATTTGTTAAAATACAGGAAGCCTTAAATAAAATAATTTTTTTTTTCCTTTATAAGTTTAATCCTAAACTTGAAGCTTCTGTGACATGTTGGATACATCTAGGGTTATATCTGTTTCATGAGACAAACTTTGTGCCTCTTTAAACATTTGTCTCCAGATATTAACAGCTGAATTTCTTGCAAAGGTCATTTAAAAATCCAAGGCTGCTTCTGCCAGGCACAATCTTATTAGAAAGAATAAGCACTTAAAAATTAATTATTCTAAATCATAAGATAATGTCATCATTTTTTTCATTAGGAGAGAGAAATAGCTCAAATAGTTTGTGAAGGATTATTTCTTCCTTCTGATTTTATTAATGGTTTTGTAATCCTTCAAAGTTTGCTTTCCTGGAAATAGAATCTATTTCATCTTTTTGCATTTTTCTGAGAAGTTTTAAACATTGACCTCTGCCAGAGAGAGATCAGGCAAGATGATTCCATAGTCTGATCTAATGTAGGAACCATAGTTTATGTCCTTGGTGTTACTGATAGACATTAATTTGTTAAAGAATGGAGAAAACATAGAGAAGGGGGGAAAAAAAAGAGGAAAAAAAAGAGGATTGCAGCTGGCTTACATGTCTGAAGCCAATAAACTAACAAAAGAACTAAATGTCAGATATTTGAGGGCAAGATAATTATGGAGCAAATCTTGCAGTTACAGAAATTTATAAGCAGGAAGATCAGACCAAAAGGAGGTCACTCAAGTATTCCAAAACCGAAGGCTAAATTATTAGCTGTGAAACTAAACCAGAAGGAAAAAAAGCACAGTTTAGGTTAAAAACAAGCAATTAAAAACTTTCCATAAAAGTTGCCTTTGTTCAAGACTTGTTTAGCTGATGAATGTGGACAAGGAAGGAACTACAGAAACCAAGCCACAGAGCATGGAATGACTTTGGAGCCTGTAGTGCTGGTAAGCTGCAGTCCAAAAATATAAAAATGCAAAAATACAATAATATAAAAGTTATGTTAGCACCTAATATCATTCACATACCCCTATTTGGTAATGATATATAAAGTTAATAGCTGCTACTAGGAAGAGTGAAATAATTTGCAACTTAGAATCATAATGTATCCATAGAAACCAAACATCCCAAGCCATCCCAATCACTCTTCTGGTGTTGATACAATTGCAGAACTGTAAGAAAGACATGCAGAAGATCTGTCTGGATTCTCAGAATGTATTTGATTCTATGTCACAGAATATCCTGTGGGGAAATTAAGTCAAATTGGTTTGAAGAGGAATACAATTAAATGAATCAAAACTTGTCTGTCTAACTCAGGAGAGGGTAATTATAAATAGTACTTCCATCTAGATGGGAAAATAATGTCCAGCACTGTTCCATGCAGACGCCCTTGGGGGTCTTATTATAGCCAATATCTTTATTCTGAAAATTTATAAATACAGGGATTAATGGCTGCTTTCCCAACTACTGAGCACTTATCCCTACACTGGAGAAGTCACATACTCTTATTAAATCCTTGACAATGCCATCTGTATCCACACTGCAGGTCCTGGGGCAACAATCCTGGAATGCCTCCCTAAGGATGCACTGCACATGATAGGAATCTGCTGCCTCATATTCCTTGCTAGAGGCCAATCAAATTCTTGCCCAACCTGTACCACATTAACTCTGTGACAAAAATTACTTTGCCTGTGTCATGAAAACCTTGAAAAAGCACAAAGAACTTCCCTTCCTTAACTAGAAAAATTGTACAATTCATGGCCTGATCCAACCAACAACCACTGTCATTACCACTACACACCACTGTACACACTTTGTTTTCCTGCCAGTTTGCAGCTGCGAGTGTATTTGCCATCTCTGGGCAGAGGTGTGGTGATACTGAGTAACACGTGGCCAGAGTCTAATAAGCAACGTGCTAATGTATCAATCTCTGAGGGGCAAGCCTTCTGCAGAGAAGTGGCTATAATTAATTTGAGCGAGACTGCTCCTTGGAGGTGTTTTGTAAATCAAAAGGTTTAGTAAAGAAAAATATCAAAATAACAAACGTTACAGAAAACAAATGAAAAGCTGCACACAGGTGTCAGAAAACTCTTGCACCTTGCTAAGACACTCCAAAAAAACCTTACTTCTTTTTGTGCTCTTCCTTAAATACTGAATGTTTTAGGAGGGATAACCTGGCTTGCAGCCAATAGGGAAAGACACAGGGTTTGAAGAACGGTGACAAGATCCAATAGATGCTTCTCCCTTTGCCCTGAGCCAATTACAATGAGAAAAATACAGAATTTTCTAGTTAAAATTCTTAAAATGTCTAAAGGTAAACTGAAACTCTTTCCCTATTTGGAAGCACCTGCTGGGTGTGTGGCGAGTGCATCAGTACAGTGTGGGACTGTGGTGGGTCCCAGGGCTGAGCTGGGCTTCACAGACCTCCCCTGCATGGGTCCAGCCTGTCTGATCCCCAGCCCTGCCATGTCAGGGCTGTGAAGCAGTTTTCACCCCTTCCCTGTGGGACAGGAAAAGAATCAGGCAGCAACTGGAAAACATAAAAAAGAATGTTAAATGGACTCCATGTATAAGACACCAATATCCTGCTCCATGTGGCAAAGAACAGAAATTCTCACCATGAGCCTCTGGGTCTTGCTGGCAAAGACTTGAGGATGCTGCCAACACATCTTATTTTCCACTCTCTCTTTCTTCCTGAGGAAAATTGCATCCTCCCTGCAGTTGATTCCTCTACATAAAAAATTTCATGGATGTTAAGCAAGTGGAAACACTTAAATCTTCAGTAATAAGACAAATGTTTCTCTTTGCAGATAATGTATCATCATGACTACCACAAGCCAGGCAATGACAATTAAATAGGCATAGGAGGGACAGCGAATCCTACTGGTTCATCCCAATGAAAAGGTTTTAAAACTTATTGTGTGGAATTTTTGAACAAGTTACATAGAATGGCATGCAAAATTCTAATATTTTCCAAGTTTGTTTAAAAAGTAATTATATTTTTTCTACATGTCCTTATTTATTTTATTTTTTCCCCCAAAGAACTTAGTCTATCCATTGAAATTTCACCTAAATGCAAAACATGATTACAACAAAATATTCCTTCATGGTGAATTTGCAGATTTATAAGCACTTGAAGGATCTAGATGTGAATTTGTTTGGAATAAAAATAATGCATCTTCTTTGCAAATCACCTCATATCTCTTTTCCAATATGAATCTAAGCTTTGTTTCATGTTCAGCACTATTTCTCCATTCCAACTAACTTCTATCAGCTAAACTGCAGTCATTTAAAGTTTCTGGAAACTGTATAAAATAGGAGATTAATCCATTGTTTGTGCATATTTATCATAAGGAAACTATCTAAGTTCCTCTTTAAAAAGTCCAGTTTATTCCATCTAATAGGGAGTTTTGGCCACACTGAGACCAGCTTTTCTTTGTGCACAATGAGAATCCAAAGAATTCTTCCTGAGGGTCTCACAACAGGGTACAAGAGAAGGACTATTTTTCCTAAAACTTTGTCTAGTGTTACCCATATTTACTTTCTGTATTAGCAATGTTCACTGACTGTTTTATACATAGGTATGAAATCATGTACATTTACATGCTTCAAGCATTACACAAAAAAAAATTATACTACTAAAATATAAATCTAATACCTTAAACGTCTTACAGTGCTATCATCCCATTATAGATCTGTATAATGTTTTATTTACATTCTACTACTACTTCTCATTTTAATTATATATATTCAGCTTTAGAGAAGCATAATTTTATTTTGTATCTTTCCTTTAGGGTATATTTAATTAGTTTAATTCAAACACATGCCCTTCTGGCATCATCATTAACACAGAGCTAGTATAATTAGCATTTTAATGTACAATAAATAATCCTATAGAAATCAGGCCTTTTTTACATTAGTCCTTCCTTTTTAACAATAAACCTATAAACCTATTTTCCATTTATGTGCCACATTTTTTATCCTTTTTTTTCCTTACAAAAATAACTGAGCAGACACAAGAATATGGAAATTGTAATTGAATATTCCTTCACTTATCAACTCATTTTGACCTTGCTGCCCTTAGTACTTCACAATGTTTTGTACTGTGTTCAATATCAAAGGGATTGATTGAATCATCTATTTCTGGTTGAGGCACTCCAGGTCTCCTAAAGGACCCTTAGGGATTTGAGTTCTCAGATTACAAATTATCATCTTACTTTTAAAACTTTTTCAGTTTCAAAAGCAGTGATTGCAAAAAACTGGATAAACAGATAAAAGCAGAGATAATGACACTGCCATGAAATTCAGAAAAAAATACTAGCAACATTTTATTTAAATTCAATTCTTTTGTGAAAACATTATTTTTAATCAATAGAAATCTTGAATAGTCTGAAAACTTTTTTCAAAGATTTTTCAAAGATTTTAGTATACTCTTACATCAGTTTTTCCACTTCCAAATCTACATATTGCAAATATTCAAAATAAATGTACTATTGAATTTTTTACCTTATGCCCTAATCCACAGATTTCACAAAAAAAATCTGAAAAAAATTAATAAAAGCCCTTTAAATAAAATGAAAAGTCAGAGTAGCATATTTTCATCACATCTCTTTAAGCATAGCTTTTCCAACAAGAAGCGTCTACAGAAGAAAAAAAAGAAGACAAAAAATTCAAACAATTTTTACCTTGAAACCATGACCTCAACACTGATAGATTTCAGAAGGATGTACAAGTTTTACAGTTAATATCAAATTTTACATTGAAGCTCAAATTCTTGAGATTTACAGCGAATTTCACAGAGAAATTACTGCCAAAATTATGTCACTTAAATAGGACAAACTAATTTCCAGGATGAGCTGTGACCTTTCATAAATGAGTTAAGTGGGAAGTCCAGTTCCCAGCAGATAAGCAATCAAGGAAAGAAAAAAAAAAAAAAGACCACCAGAGCTATAAATACACTACTCATATCTTTTGTTGTGTGAATATATCAGAAAATAGAAAGTATATTGGAGAGTTTGTGGCAATCTATATTTCAAAAACTTAAAACACCATTTTATATGTCTGTATGATCCTATATTGTTTTGTTTGTTTCGATGGGGTTTTTTTGGTTTTTTTTTAAGGGTTTTTTTAATATATGTGTTTTCTTTCACATGGAAATGGGTGAGTTGAAGTAATTGCCTCTGAGACAGGTTAATTTTTTAGTTCTCTTATGCTTTTCCTCCCCCCCTTTTTTTTTTGTGTTTCCTGGAAATTTGTCTTTGACATGCATAGTTCTGTGAATGCCCACAATGATTGAATAATCATTAAGTTTCTTGAACTTTAGAATAGAAAGATACACCATTATGTCTGGGTAATTCAGTTTGTGGAACAGCTGGTGTGTAATTCCATCATTTAATCCATTTCTATTAATTCTATCTGATGATAGCCTCAGTTATGGTATATTGCCAGTAAGTAATGGCTGTTTATACCAGAGGCTTTGCTATGCTTATTAGCTATGAAGAAAAATTAGCTTACTTACATTATCTATTTGAAAGGTGAAAACCATCCCAGTATATGAAAATCTTTCTTTAAGCAGGAAATAATTTGATATAGCTCCACCATCTGTTAGCTGGAGACACCATTACTGTTTTCAAAATATTAATTCTTTTTCTTATTTGCATCTACTTACTCCTGTATGTTTTACACTTTAGCAATTTTTTTTAATGGAAGCTTTATTTTTTTTATTAAACTGATAATTTGTGAAATTAGCTGTAAATCCTTATATAAGACATATATTTAAAGGCTTTTGTGACTTACAAGGTTTCAACCACTGACTTACAGAACTAAGGTATCTGCAGTTTAGTGCTTATTTTCCAGTAACTTGATTAAGTTACATTTAACTGTAAAATCATAGAAATTATTTGTGTTGGAAGGGACCTTAAAGATCATTTAGTTCCAACTCTTTGTGTGATGGGCAAAGATACAGTTCTCCAGTAACCTGAAATACCCTACCCAAATAACTCTGAAGGATGAAAAAAGAATAAGAATTATCCAAAGAAAAACCACCAAGATTGTGCAGCTTTGCTTTAGTCATCAGGATGAATTATGTGAAAAAGAAACTGGGAAGGAAGGACATGAACTTGAAAAGGAGAATATGCGTTGTTCCATCTTTTTTATAAAGAGAAAATATCTTCAATTTGTAAAGAAATACACTTATATTTTGAACACACTTTGATGAATCTGACTGAAAAATGTGTCTGATAACACCCAGAGAAGATGCAGTAGAAGGAAAAGCATAAAAAAAAGCTTGCCGTACATGCATAGAGATTTGAGGCACAATAAAAACCCTAAGGTGCTGAGAATATTTCAGTGTGTAGGATAATAAAAAAGGGTTTACCCATCAATATTTCAATGGCATTTTAAATTTATTTGTTGGACAGAGAGAATGATATTCCTATAGAAAACAATAACCAAAATGATACATAAAACCAGAATAAAATATGTGATGAGAACATTGACTCTAGGGAAAAACAGTCATTACTGATTTTTATTTTTTTTTAATTTTGTCTTATGTACAGGAGAAATTCTCTGGCACAGTAGAATTGTACGTTCACACACAAAATACGTGTTAACAAATTTAGGCTTTGTTTTTTTTATTTCAAAATAGGTTCCCTACTTTGCAGAGATGATATTTTCAAATAATTTCAGTGAATTGTGTCTAAAACACAGGGTTTTTCCTCCTGGGCTTATGCATTAAAAAAAAAGGTTACTATTATTTTGACCTGAAAATATTATATGTCTGTTCCTTATTAAAATATATCTATATCTATATCTATATCTATCTATATATCTATATATGTATATATCTATATATCTATATATCTATATATCTTGGTAGCAAATGAGCAGAAAGATAATGAAATTCAGAGAATATAAAATAAGAGTTGCATTCATCCTCATCAATTCACAATTTCAGAATTAAATGATCAGCTGACTTGATGCTGAAACTTTTTTTTATTTCATTGTCATTTTGTACTAAACTTTCTGAATTAAAAACAAACAAAACCAAAAACAAACAACCCCCCCCAAAAAAAACCAACCAAACCCACAACCAAAAAAAGCTAAGAAATTATGACATAACATTAAATATAAGAAATATGGTTAAGATTTTTATTGGAAAGCAATTTTGAAGATTGTTTTAAAGATCACAAGAATAACTGAACAAAAGAAGATTTGCAATAGTGATAGATAACTTATTCTTTATTTTGGAAGTAAACCAGAAAGCAGGGTTTGTACATTTTATAAGTTATCTGAAAAGTACAAAGTACAGATCTGAATAAAAACATTCAATGTTTTGTTAAAATATATTCCTGCCATGGCTAATAAAAACAATTCCCCTTTCTTAAAAAACATACACATTTGAGGGGAAAAATATATCTTCAGAATTGCATGAAATATGATGGTGTTAATTCCCTTGCTTTTCTATTTAGCAATTCCTAAAAAAGAAAACCCAAACAAACAAACAAATAACAAAACCCCCCACCAAAACAGCAGCAACAACAACAACAAATCAATTTTACCCAGAAGAAGGAATCAGAGCTGGTGTAGCTTGACATTATACCTCAGCTGTTAGTGTCAGGTTTCCTTTGCCTATTTCCTTATTAGAGCAAATCAAATGCTTACTTATATTGTAAATGTGTCATTTGATTTTTTCCCAAGGTTTGGCATCTTGATCATAGTTTAACAAGAGATTTGTAATAGCACAAACAAATACAGGAAGGAAGGAAGGAAGAAAGGGAGGAAGGGAAGGGAGGAAGGAAGGGAGGGAAGGAGAAAAAGAAAGAAAGAAGGAAAGAAGGAAGGAAGGAAGGAAGGAAGGAAGGAAGGAAGGAAGGAAGGAAGGAAGGAAGGAAGGAAGGAAGGAAGG